>CATIWQ010025124.1:0-13876 GCA_949673415.1 Euphorbia schlechtendalii
TCTTTATGACATTGCTCTAGTTATTTGGTCTCAACTTGCTTTGTTGACATTTTGGCCCTATTCTGACTTTGATCATTTTGATTTTTGCTTGCTTCATTTCTTTGATTGTCTGATGTAATAGTCAGTGGATGTTTCATTTCTAGAGATCTTTCTGTTAATCTTTCATCTTTGGCGAGGCAAATGTTATCACGCGTTGTCTAAGTACATTAATTTGTTTATCACTTTCTCTCAAGAGTCAAATCATTTGAATTGATTGTAATTGTGGGGAATCCATTTATACCCAAATTAATTTCATGACATGATGTGTCACATGTGCTAAAAACATTATGTATATGTTTATGAAAATGCGTGATGTCATTGATAGGATATCAAGCAAGTAAACAAAGTTCAATTCAAAAATTCAAAATTCTCGTGGGCAAAGTAGTTGAAAGCTAAATTATTAAATAATCATCCATTGATGCTAGTGTCTCCCAGATGTATCTATGGATTCAAAGTGCTCTATCCTATCCGCCTTCTAAACACCCCTTGATATCTCAAAAAGATGTCTGATCTAAACTTGTTCCTGTATGATGGCAGTGCACCATCTAGAAGCTTGGTTATCATCTCTGGTAGAGTTAAGCGAGCCGAAGCCTGACCTGTGTGGCCATCCAATGCGCATAGTAGGATTTGAAGCTCTCACCCTTTTCTTGCCTTATATCCTCTAGATGTTGCATCGTGGTTTCCATCTGAGTGTTGAAACCGTAATGGCCCATCATAGCCTGAGCAAGGCTATTCCAATCAATAGCTATGTCCAGCGGAAGGTGGTTGTACCATTCATTGACTGGATGGCCCAAGGTGATGACAAAGAGCTTAGCCATCATCCATTTGCTAACCCTTAATACCCTCATCATAGTCTAATAATGCGTTAAGTGAGCACGTGGGTCCCCCTATCCTACGTACTTCTCAAACTGTGGCATTGCGAAGTTGGATGGCAAACTATCTTCATCCCCTATTATCGATTGCGTCGAGTATGTGTTCATGAGATGGCCACTATGAGTAGCCAAGAATTGTTACCACATTTCCGCCATGCCTAGTTGTTGGAGCATGGTGTTCCCAGTGTTTGGATAGAAGCTATGTTGCCCCTGGGGAAATGTCATGAAAGTGGGCAGCTGGGGTCTCTGGAATTGTGAGGCAACTGATGTACTCCAATTGGGAATAGGCTGTTGGGTCATTCCTTAGTAGAAAGGCCCTGGTGCAAATGCTGGCTGCCCCATTTATCTTGGGAAGAATTGGGAATGATTGGCAAAGTTATATCCCGGTTGCTCAATTTGAGCCCGGTTCAGCTGACTTCATCCTGCCCCGAATTGATAAAAGGTAGTAGGAGTTGAGGACACTACATGTGAGGTAGGAGGTTCCCCTGTGAGATTGATGTTGTTAAAGGTGACCCCCGGGCTGGACATTGCATTTTAGGCCCTCCCGGCGTGTTGGCGAATGAGCATAGCTAGCTATTCACTATTGACAAAGGCATTCAAGGCAGCTACAATCTCGGCTCTCATCGATGATTGATGTGTCTGCTGAGAGTTTTATCTCGTAAGGACCGGGTGATCTTCACCTGCACCTTCTTCTTGTGGATTGGCTATGAAAGATGCACATCGAACTGAATTTGAATCAGAACCCGAGTCCTCACTTGAGTCAGTATACGGAACCCCCTCCAGATTGGCCATGATTGGGGAAATGCAAACCAGGCGACGAGTAGACCTTTTCTAAGCCCCCTTTCATACACAAGTAGAAGATCATATCATGAGTTTGAGATGACATGATTCGTGATGCAAGAAATGAGTGAGATGTTTAATGTTATGGTTGCATTCACAAGGGGTTAGCAGGCCATGATGTGAGATGAATAATATGTTTGTTAATCCATTTGAAATAAACATGTTAATCATTAGATAAAGATGAAAACAAGTGGAAATGAAAATCCAACATCTAGGGTTGGATTTCAGATTTGGACTATGTATGTGTGACATCCTAATGTGAGTGATGTAAGTGAGATGACTAAGTTATCCATATGGTAATAAGTCAAAATTTGGAGATTTCATACTATGACTAAATCTCGTGGAATGAGGAGGTCAAATTGATTTCGGTTAAGCAGTGCAACATACCCTAATGAAACGAAATCAACTACCGTATGTAGCTATCTAATGAATGATTTGGTTATTTTTACCCAATTAGGGCAGAGTTTTGGATGCCTGTGTGGTCATCGCTATTTGAGAGTATGTGGTGATACATGAATCTTTGCCTTGTGTGGGCGGATGATTCAGGTATATACCCTTGAAGATTTGGCATGGTAAGGTTTTTGAAATAAGTTCACCCCTTGCGGGCTAGGTTCAGATGTCATCAGGGACATCACATGATGTAGGAAAAATGGTTTGGGTAGGTATTTACCCCATTTGGGATACGTGGCATGTATGATTGCCTTGTGTGGGCTATGAGTTGAACGTCGAGTAGACATCTCAAAGATGATGTGTGGGATATATTATTGCCCCTTAGGGGCTAAATGTCAGATGTCAAGTGGACATCATAGAAATTGGGGTGAATGATGCTTCATGTATCTAAGTGGTTTCATGTTTTCCTAGGGTGACACGATCTCGAGTGTCAACTAATCCTAATTATGATGATGAGAAGATGTTATGTTACATCATATTAACATGATGAGTGTGTGAATTAAGTGTCTACACTAAAATTCATGGTTAGCATGACATTTGTACAATAATAAGTACGTAGCATGCAACGTTCAATCTTCCAACCATACAAAACCTGCGTATAGGGTTTTTGGCTAATCTCTATCCTAAGTTTGGTTCATCTTAGTATTATGAAGATACTAAGGAGCGCACCTGCAAGAAAAATATAATGCATGGTCGTTTATTCGGTAACACCCTAGGGAATATGCCTACGACTTATTTACACGAGGTTTGTAAATGGGTTGTTGATGAAGAAGGTTCTTGTTGCACTAGAATACACTCCAAGCCTCTCCCCAAATGGGTTCTAACGAGGGAGGTACATGCGATATGGTAACAAGTGCTCCACTCGCGCAAGTACTATCTTTTCTTAGGGAGGCAGATTAGTACAAGAGAAAGCTTCGCGATAATAGGGGTGCCTTAGAATTACGGGCTAGTCCCTTCTATTACATTTAGAAATTATGAATATGTCATAATTAAGAGAAAAAGGAATAATGTGATCAATAATTTTCAGAACTTATCCAAAATCTAAAATCTTTGATAAAAAAGTTTTTAGAAAAATCCCCAGCTGAGCGATGGGCCAAGAGCGCGCGGAGATGATAGGTGCGCTCCACCGAGGTGTTTGAAAAGTACCGGGTCGTGGACCTAGGAAAAGTTGGTTAGGGAAAGCGGGAACACTTTTAGAATGGGCAAACCCGAATCCGCCGTCTCTTAGTGTAGAGTCGCCACCTAGATTATCTCTTTCCAGGAATTAGAGTCTTGTAAGGCTTAACGTCCGGGGGACGGCTCACTAAGACATAGAGATTCGGGTCCGGGATAAGTTACTTGTTTCTTATGTGATCACAATATATTACATCTATAGAATACCGTATTTCTTTATTGTGCATATTCACACTTATGTCATTTTCGAGTTACAATGCATGATTTAACGTATGTGCGGAAAGTAGTAAATCCATACACAAAACAATAAATAAATGCAAAAAAGTAAAGATTAAATGTTACATATCCTCGGGGTATGCAACCGCCCGCCTAATCTATTAATTATATTTCCCAAAAATAATATTTGCAATACCCGAAGGAAAATAAAATCCTAGGCATACATCTAACCTGCATCCACAAAGGTTAGCACGAGATATGACATAATATTTACACATAAGTTCGATTTGATTTTGAGAAGACCCGTGTGGTCTAATTAAAACATCGATGATTTAAAGTGCTTATTTTAAATAAAAATGGTTCATTTATATTTACACATATGTTGGTCATTTTTTATTTAATAAATGTGCTCGCATGGTAAGAAGTGGGGTCTGTTATCTGGGGAATAATATTAATTCCCTTCGTTGGGGTATTCTAATATAAAAATTAAAAAGAAATAAAAGATAAAGAAGAAAATTACACCATTTACAATAATAATAAATAAAATAATTTCTAGGTCCACATGTAAAAAAGAAATTAAGAAAAAATCAAGGAGCAAGAAATAAGCTTCTCTAGGAATCAGTGGCTTTACCCTTTCGACGTGAATCCACTTCGATGTATCCGTTTGATCCCCGGGAGTGTTCCTCATTTGTTTTTTTATTTAATTGTAGTTTGAATGGAAAATAAGTGTTTATTTATCCAAAAGATAATCAAACTCGTGTTCTAAATTTGTTTAAGACCTGAGAATATCTGAGGATTTTTAAGAAATGTAGGAAGAAGAATGATTGGAAAATAATTAAAATTGGGAATCCAAACCTGTTTTGGATCCGAATATCTTTGAAGAATTTGAAAGAAATATTTATCCAAAAGATAATCAGACTCGGGTTTTAAATTTGTTTTAGACTCGAGAATATCTAAGGATTTAAAAAGAAATTTCCAAAAGTTTTGGAATCTAAACGTGTTTTAAATCCAAATTATTCAAGAAAATTTGAAAGAAAATATTTTTGTAATTTTTTTCTCTGAAAATTAGATTTTTCTCAAAAAATTTCAAACCCCCTTCATTCCAAAAGGCTCGGATATTTATCGAGTCCGGGCAGGGATCAAACCCGGGCTCGCTGGAAAATCTAGCGAGCCTCGCTGGAATTTCCATCGAGGGTCACTAGGACCCTCGGGCTGGAAATTCCAGCCCCTCTAGCGACCCTCGCTGGAATTTCCAACGAGGGTGGCCATTGATTTCTTTGGTCCCCTTTATTATTTTTCTTTTTTTTTTAATTTTTATAATTTTTCTTTTATTTTTAAAATAATATTTAAATATATTATATATATATATTTATTTATTTATTTATTTATATTTATACAAATGTTATTTTGGACCCTTAAATATTTATTTATGTCCCTTAAAAATATTTTAAGCTTTTAAATTTTCACTTTGTGGCTTTTAAATATTTTCTATGGTCCTAAATATTTATTTAGGGCCCCAAACATTTTTTTTAACGAGGAGAACTCCCATTTGAAGATCATCGGATGGTCGAAAACTATGTGATCCAAGGATCAAAATCTCGAAAAGCCGTCATCATTGAACGCGCAAGCTGGTACAAAATCCCATGGTCACATCTGGCACAGTTTATCTTCAACCGTGTGCTAAGTACTTTACTTAGCTTGAGTTGGTTTTTCAAGCAGAACGATAAAACAGAAAGAATGATGGATGAGATAAAAATACAATAAAGGTGAAAGCTAAAGTTAGAACTTCAACATATGTGATTTTATCTAGGTTCGGCCTCAGCCTGCCTCCGCCTACCTCCAGTCCCCAGATCCCTTTTTCGAGCTTAAATCCACTAGTGATACGTTCCTTACTTAGGCGAAGAAGCCTTTACAACAAGTAGAAGCAATTACAAAAAGTACCATTCTTTCTAACTACTTCTCAACTCAGTTTAGATACCCTTCCTATACTGACACTCAGATTTATCAAAAGGTTTGCAAATAGAGGAATTCAACTTATAGAATATTGAATCCTTTACATGATTAAATCTTAAGAGATATTCTCTCTATGACAAACAGATGATAGGACGAATGTTTGCTAATTGCTTGTTTTGGAATTTCTTGAAGCTGGGAGTAAATGAATAGAGTTTAAGCTCTTCAAAAAATTTGAGGTGATTCACCAAGTTTGAATGTCTGCTCTTGTCTTATTTAAAATTGAAGCTCTTGGAATTAGCCATTGCAAACTTCCCGTCCTGACAGCTCTTCAATTTCTTTTCTCTTCAAGTTTTTCGAATCTTCCCGTTGGAGACATATTCCATAATATTTAGCAATAGATATTTTGAACTTTGAAGCGTGATAAAATTCCGTTGTCAAAAACTCATTTGTCTTCAAGTAATCTGGTCTGATAGAGAGGCTCACGAGATGAAAAGTTGCATTCTGTCGTTAGTTGACTTTCTGGTGTTTGCAGAGGTGCGCGGAGACGTTGACGATGGTGAATGTTAGAGGATTCTTTTTGTCTTGGACTTTAGTGAGCAATCTCCAACATTCCGTACTAACAACTCATGAGGACCACTATAACATCTTCATTAGTGTTAGCACTTTTTCACCTGAAAAGCATCAAAGACATATTCCGTTTCTCATAGAAACCGTTAATAGCATAGTGTCAATTATTCTCTAAGTGTCAAAGGGATACAACTTTTTATTTATAAAATGCTAACTCAGCAAAGCTGAGTGGATATTGCCTAAACTATGTAATACTCAGCTCAGGAAAACTTTTCTTACTCTAATCCATAACTTAATTAATTATTCAATAAACTGAGTCATTTTTCCTTAAACAAACTTAAGTAAACTTCATTATTTAAGAGTCTACTTAGTACTTAATTAATTTCACAATCCTAGTCAGTTTGTTATTTCCAAAACATTTAAGTACAGTGAGGTACTATTTACTTAGGTTCAATAGTAATTTATGATAAAAATCCCCAAATTCATACTGTAGAGCCCACACAGCCTTACCAACAAACTAAATTCAAAATTTGGTCAAAATCACCATATACCCAAATTGTAAAAGCTAATAATTGAGAGAAAGATACACCTGAAGATTATTATCCTTTATATGGGCTCAAATGAGCTTCAGAGCTTGAGTTCGAGCAATTTCAAAAGCACCAACAAGGTCGACCATTTCAGGGTAAACACGGTGAGGCTTCATTATTCCATGAGGCCAACACTATTTTTGTTTCTGCACCTAAGACAAAGCGGTAATGTAGGTGACAGTGCACACCATTCAGGTGGGTGGTGTGAGCTTTAGGGTTGAAGTTAAATAGAGAGCGAGATGCAATATTAGATTTTTTTTGTAAATTAGGTTTTGAGTAGAATTTCAAAATAATGATGATTTTAGAGAGGGAAGAGAAGGGCACATCGGAACAAAAGCAATCAAGTGTAAGAGGACAGCGGTGGAAAAAAGGGGTAACGACGAGGAGAAGCACCAGTGGTGGCAGCAAGAGGAACGATGACCCAGTAAGGATAAAAGAGAAAGGCATATCGTAACAAAGAATGGACATGTGTGGATAAGTAGGAGAGCATTTAACCCTTTGTTTGAAATTTTGAAAGTGATAAAAAATTTTCCCTCTGAATGTATATGCCTTTTTTCCAATTTTGTTTTTATTATTTTCAATTTTTTGTTTTTTTAAATTTGATTTTAATTCTATACTGTTTTAGTTCATGTTCATATTCATATTCCATTCTATTGTTATTGTTGATACTGCGTTTAGATAATAACAAGCACACAAAAAATGTTGATGAAATTCATCAAATTAAATAAATAAGACCATAAATATACAAGTAATATATACATTTCATATAACTTTTAGCTTCTTTGTAAATATCCTACCTATATGCATCTCACATAACTTTTTAACTTCTCTATAAATATCCTATAAGTTATATAGGCTTCATACTTGATTCTAAAATTTTCAATTTATCCAAATAATTATATAATGTTATTTCCATCTGCAATTAAATGGAAAAGGAAAATCTCCAACCCACCCCGGATGTGACTCGAACTTGGGACCTCTAGAGTCCACAGCTTCTGTCTTTAACCACTAGGCTAAGACCTCAGTCACACTACACTGATTTTATTTCCAACACAATTGTTATTACTTTCAATATAATGTGTAAATTTCTTATAACTTTACAATACATTTCATAAATATAAATTATATATTATCACGGATAAAATTCCTACAACTTTCATATAACTTTTAATATACCTTTCGTTCAAATGTCATGGCCTATTAGCAGAGACTAAATTTCTACTTTTATAAAGTTCAAAGATTCAAGTCCACGTACAGAGAGGTTGGGTGATGTTTTTTCTTTACAATTAATGTAAGTCAACTGTTCAAATTTTAAAATTTACATCTAAAATTTAATAAGTATTACGGTAAGTGTGTAACATTTCAAGTAAAACTTATTATTAAAAATCAAATACATTATTTGCAAATAAATATTTTACATTGTTAAACAAATTTTTTAACTGACCATACAAATTTATTAGAACACATTGAATATTTCTAGTGACTAACTTTTACTTTTGTTACAACTTTACTTGTCAGTAAAGTATTTTTTTTATTTCAAGATAAACTTATTGTCACAAAATTAAAAAATTATTTGCAACAAGATTTTTAATGTTGTCAAGCACATTATTTTTGTACGATACATTATTTATTGTCACATATTAATTAGTTTAGTGACAATCATTAACTGTAACTGTCATATTTATTTGTTTCAAATCAAAATTATTGTCACAAAAACAATAAATATTTCGTAACAAGTTTTTTATGATGTCACCAAAATCGTTTTTGTGACAGCTACATATTTGTTATCATAATTGAAATTTTTTAGTGACAACAATTAGTTTTGACTTATATTTTTTTTGTTTCAACTTAAAATTATATCACAATATTCAAAAAAATTTTGTGACATGCTTTTTATGTTGTCACTAAAATAGTTTTTGTGACTGAAAATGTTTATTGTTATGTTTTCTAAATTATCAGTTACAACTTAAGCTGTCACATATAATTATTAGTTACGATAAATAAATATTGTCACAAAACATCGATTATATGTGACAATTATACAACAAAAATTTCACAAAAAAATTTTCTGTGAGAGTAAAATTTTTGTTGTAACAAATGATAGCTTTTTGTGACAATAATTTCAGTAATAGATTTATCATTGTCACTAATAACTCAGTTTCTTGTAGTGATGTTTATCGGTATGGTTATCGAATTTCCATCAGATGGCTTGGATTGCAGGGTTTCTTTCATTAGGTCTCCATATTTGTGAGGATCCAGCTCCCTGAATGTTGTCTGTCCTCCTTTAAGATACCGCGGGAGTTTCATTCCTTAGACTAGGTTTTTCTTAATATTGTTCATTAGTTTTTGTCTATAAAAATAAGATGTGACGAAGTCAAAGATAAAGAAGTGGCATATCCTTGAATCTTTACTTCAAAAGTCAAGCCAAAATTTTTAAAAGAATAAATGATTTTTCCTAAAAACTTGTCGAAATTCGATTAAGGAATTCAATTAGGTCTAAGGTAATTTAAAAAACCTAATATGGCACCGCTCCCCTCCCTTAGCCGACACCAAGCCAACCGCTGCTCCCTAAGCCACTGTTCGAACCCCAACTACCACCACCAGTCTGTCCACCCGAGCCGCCACCATCCCCCAATAGTACAGCCTCGACAGTTTCCTATTCACCCCCAACCTCGTCACTTTCCAGCCTACCCCCAACCTTGTTTTGCATCCCATTATCTTTCAGCCCAACCCTAAGACCATAGGAGAATCTATTTTGAGAACTTTCCGAACAAGATTGATAGATTTTCCATGAAAAATACATTTATGAGGTTTGGGATTAAAGGTCATTTGTATGTGGCATGGAGAAGGAATGCAAAAAATTTGAATTTTGGTTTCCTTATGGTGGATGATACGATGTCTATTAGCAATACCATCGAGAAATTAAGAACAATTTCTTTGGTCTTATTCGTTTGAGGGTGTTCGTGGCATGATACAACAATTGTATAAAGGAACCGAAAGTGGCTCCATCTCCAAAGAGAAAACCTATTTTTCACCATTTACCGAGGGGCATGAGATCTTTTACTGATGTAGTCAAGAGAGTTAAGGACTCGAGTTTGAAGGAATGGGAGATTGATGATATTCCAGTCGAGCCCTCAATTGGTACCTCGAAGGAGATTTTGGTCTCGGTGGTGCCGTGGAGAAACGGAACATGTGTTATAAGGTTGATCAATATTTCACAAATTCTTATCATCAACGATTTAGTGATTGAGAGGGGGTTCGATACGGAATTCACGACCTCGGTTGGCGGTGATCGTGTGATAATTGCCTTTTCACCAGTGGATGTTATGGTTGCCTTTGTGAATGGGGATTGGAAGATTATGCAACATATAATCAATGAGGTGCAGCCTTCAAAGACTAATTTTGTAATAGAAGAAAGCATCGTGTATTTGGATTTAATGGGGATTCCATCATCCTTGGTTAGTGAGACCTTAGTGAGAAGTTTAGCCGACCATTTTGGAATAATTATTTCAATTGATTGTGATTTTGATAGGCCATATCATTTGGACATGATATCATGTTTGATTTTTATTCGGTTAGGTGTGAAGTGTGAGGTGTTTAAACTTTATATTGGGATAATGGAGGTCGTGGTTTATCTGGTGTTTAGACAAAGAGTTGAATGCCAACATTGTGTGGAGGCGGAGTATGCAAGTAGTGAGGAGGATTCTCTTAGTAGCTTTTCCCATGATGATATTAGCTTGAAAAATGGGGATGTGGAGGTGGTGATATCCTCGGATCATAGTAATTTATTTGGTAGCTTAGCGATGTCACATGTGAGCTTCATTCCCAAAATGTTAGTTTCAGTGGAGGGGGAAACTAGTACTGCTCTTGATAGTGGTATTTTGGGTAGCAGATGGATCCTAGGCAATAATTATGGAGTCAGCAGCCCCGGGTTAGAATTGTAGTTGGAGGCAGTAATGAGTTTGGGTAGAATAGTGGGGGATAACAACTTCGATCAGCAGCATATTGTCAGGATTTTCTCAAGCAGTAGTGGTGGTCCAAGATAGCAATTTTTGTCTAGTTCCCCAAGTGGTTTGGAAGTGTTAGTGTTTGAGTCTTCAATTCCAGATATTCACAACATGAACCAAGTCATTCTAAGGTTGGAGGAGAAGGGTTCGGGACAAAGCGAAGAGGAACTAACATTCTGTGTTGGTGAGAGGGTAAAGCTATTTAAAAATGATAACTTTAATGTCATTGTTGATGTGTTGAGGGAAGGAAGCAAGTAAGCAATTAATGATTTGTACCAAGGAATTTTGTATTTATTTTATGTCGTTTGATTTTTTATGTTGGAATTATTGAGGTGAAGTTTCTAATAGTGCAAAAAAATTTTTTATTTGTTCTTGTATTCGGAAGTGGAATATAAAATTTGTCATTTTAATTGAGACAAAAGTGGATAGAGTTTCAGATCATGCAATTTGCAAATTATGGGGACATAATGATTTTGCACATGTTTGTATTCTATCTATTGGTCTCTCGGGGGGGAGGGATTGTCGTATTGTAGAATTTAGTGGGATCCAAATTACGATCACTAGTTCTTCAGATAGATGTGTGATGTTTTATGTTGGTTTGAGTGATGTTAATATCCATGTTGTTGGTGTGTACGGTCGACGGGTTATGCCGATAGAGAATGATTATGGGCTGAATTGACACCGTTAATACAGGGTCGTGAGAATGTGATTAATTGTGGTGATTTCAACGAGGTACTACATAGCTCAGAAAGATCAGGGAGTGGTTTTTTTAATTCGATGATTCGTTTATGGGATTTCATCGATGATTATGTTCTTCATGATTTACCTTTGCATGGGAGGGACTAAACATGGTCTAATCGGCATACATACTCTAGGATCAATCTTGTTTTTATTTCATGTAATATTTTAGACTTATGGCCTTTGAATAATATTTCTACGGTTGACGCGACCCTTTCTGATTACGTTCCCATTATCTTTAGATCACGCTAATCAAACTCTCTGGGACCTAGACCATTCCGCTCTTTGAATTATTCGTGGGATCACTCAGGATTCAAGGATTTTATTAGTGAGAAATGGGGAGTGATTTGTGAGAAGTGGGGAAGAAGGGATATTAACTTTAAGTTGGATCTTCTTTGTGATTTTATTAGACCTTGGCACCGAGATTATTTCGAGAATTTCAAACACGCATTAAGGAATTGGAGGGGAAAATCATTTCCCTTACATCTAGCTTGGTGTCTCGGCCTTTGGGGGAAGTTGCACTAATGAACTCTACTCAACGAGGGTTGTTTTGTTGAAAGTAGGAAGAGTTTATAGAAAATTAGGCACCAACAGTCATGTGTAAAGTGCGCTATGCTCGGGGACAATAACATGATCTTTTTTCACCATATGGCATTAGCAAGATCGAGGGAAATCCACATTGAATAGTTGGAAATTAATGGTGCCTTAACGAGTGATTCGATGGTAATTTTTTCATAGATTAGGGAGTATTTTAGAGACTTATATACAGCGGGGGTCGCTGTCCCATTTTCGCTTGATGGATTACAATTCTGCGAAGTGGACAGCCCCACCAACATCAGGATTACTGCACCCTTTAACTTGGATGAAGTCTTAGTGGTGTTGGGAAATTTTGACGAGGGGAAGGCTTTGTTTCGAACTGGTTTAATTTCTTTTTTTATAAAAGATTTTGGGACGTATTGAAGCCCGATATAATGGCATTCTTTGCTCAATTTTTCGAGATAGGTTATCTACAGGAGGCAATTAAATCATTAATACATAATTCTCATCCCAAAGATTCTAGGTTCCTCTTCGCTTAATAACTTTAGACCTATTGCACTTATTCATGGCTTATATAAATTATTGTCTAATTGCTAATCGTTTGCAACCTTACTTGAGTGAGCTGATTTTGGGTAATCAATTTGCTTTTACTAAGAATCGAAGTATTCACGAGTGCTCATTTATTACCACGGAAATAATTCACTCCGTTCATAGTAGGTGTCATTCTTGCTTGTTACTTAAATTTGATTTTTGAAAGGCATATGATAGTGTCTCGTGGACGTATATTGATGCGGTAATACGTAGAATGAATTTTGTTAAAAAAAATGGATCGGTTGGCTATCTAGTTGTAGACGGAGTTCGACCACTTCGATGTTAGACAATGGCTCTCCTAGTGCCCCAATTAACATTGGGAGAGGTTTTAAATAAGGGGACCTCATGTCTCCTTTCATCTTTCTTTTGGCAATTGAAGTTTTAAAGCAATTGTTCGATGCTTGTATTCGAGAGGGTATTATACCAGGTTTTCGTATTAACGAAGTTGATGAAGATGTGTCCCTAATTCAATTTACGGATGACACCTTGTGCTTTCTACCGACAGGTTACTCTCATCCCCGTCTTCATTAGAATATTGCGATGTTTTGAATTTGTATCAAGTCTTCGAATCAATTTTCATACAAGCTTTATCTTGGGAGTTAATGTTCATGAGAGTATTGTAAATTCATTCACAGATATCTTTCGATGCAAGGTTGAGAAATTTCCAATTACCTACTTAGGTACACCGCTAAGCTACAAGAGGATCCCGATGACAGCTTGGAACCCATTAATTGCTAAGTTCCAAAATCATTTATCGAGTTGGAGGGGGCAATGCCTTTCTTATACAGGGAGACTGATGCTTATTAAATCGATCCTCTCAGCACTTTCGATTTATTTGCTATCTCTCTTCAAGTTGCCATTTATGGTTAATACAAACCTTACCCAACTAATGCGGAATTTTCTTTGGAAAGGCGACGTGAATTCTAGAGGTTTATGCAAGGTGAGTTAGAGTACCATTGCATTACCTAAGGCTCTTGGAGGTTTGTATATTCGGGACTTGAAGGGGAGAATGGGAGCCTTCTACTTAGGTGGATTTGGAAGATTAGGATCTCAGAACCTGGATTGTTGTGGCAACATATTTACCTGGAAAAATATGAATTTCATTGTGGGGAGCTTTAGATCAAGTTGATACGTGAAATTTATCACATGAATGACAAATTTGTTAAACATGATGTATGTTCGAGAGGCAATTAGGGTGATATGTCTTAATTAGTTATAATGTACAAACGGTTTCAAATTATTATTAATAATAATTAAGGCATCTTTGTTGCTTATCAATGTTTTTAAATTATTTATATATCTTTCT
>CATIWQ010025153.1:0-15879 GCA_949673415.1 Euphorbia schlechtendalii
CATATAACTTGATTAACATAAAGATTTAGAACGAAATACGCATTATGACACATAGACATATCATAAACTTCGAAATAGAAACTATAAGTAGAAAGCAAAGCAAAGTTGTAAGGTATGCAAGTGAAAGCTAAAGTTGATCAAACTGTATCCACTCTTTAATGGGAGTCATCAATTCCCGCAATTCCTACGTCTACTTTGAATTCGGTCTCGGCCCATACAGAACCTCCTGTAGGATGCTATTCTTTGCGAATATCGAATAAATGAATATTTAAGAATGAAAACTTTCATTGATAAGTAATTTGCAAGTACACTTATACAACAATCGCTCTAGAATATAGAGAAATCTAGTGATCGAAACAAGGATTCGAATCACTTAAACATTTTCTCGTTAACACTTAAGAACGAAGCGAATCTAACTATACACACACTATATCTCTCTTTATTTGCACTCTAATGCTTTCCTCTCTAGTCTTCCACACTATCCATGAAATTATTGAGGATTTGGAGCCCTATTTATAAAGTTTGAAGGGTTGCGTCTATCCAAACGAAGAGTCACATCCATTGGTGAAAGATTGCATCTCTTCAATGTGATTGGTTGAGAGGGTTTGATTCAATCCACAATGGATAGACACCTTTTCATGATTCGTTGACTCTTGATAGGTGTCTTTTCATTGGTAGTTGATGGCAGTTGATCATGCTTATCTGGCGGTTGGTAGTTAAGAAGATAATACTAGAAAACCATCCATGTCGCGACCGGTATATGTGATTCGTGACCGTGAACCTTTGATTGACAGATTTCTGTTTCTAAAGTGAACATGTCACGACCGCGAGGTATTGTCACGATCGTGAATTGAGTTTTCTTCAAAAATCTCCTTGTAACTTCACCGATCTTAGACAACTTCGATTCTAAGCCAAATCTTTAAGTTCCACGCATCATTTTACACCATTTTCACTCTTTTTTCATAGAACTCCACTTTAGTTCATTTTACTCCTAAGATTTACCTAGTATCTGCATTTGTGTTAAAAATAACTACTTACCACGTGAAACCTTTTATATGAAGTATAAAAATGACTAAAACTATAGTCTTTATTATATAAAATTTATATAATAATAAGTGTAATTATACACTTATCAAAACCTTTTCACCAGTGGCCATGCTGGAGTCTATCAAGATACTCCTTGCCATCGCCACTCATTATAATTATGAGATTTGGCAGATGGATGTGAAGGCAACTCCTTAATGGGAATCTGGATAGGGATGTGTTTATGACACAACTCGAGGGTTTCGCATCCAAGGATGGCTCTATGCTATGCAAGTTGTAAAAGTCCATTTGTGGACTTAAGCAAGCTTCAAGGAGTTAGAATATTATGTTCGATGATATAATCCGAGAAATAAGGTTTGTATCGAATGCTAATGATCCCTTTGTATATAAAAAGGCTAGTGGAAGTGCGATTGTTTTCCTTGTATTATATGTCGATGATATATTGTTAATAGGAAATGATATTCCTTTTCTTCAGACAGTTAAGACATGGTTGTCAAAGAAGTTCTCCATGAAAGACCTTGGAGAAGTAGCTTTCATACTTGGTATTAAAATTTACCAAGATAGTTCTAAAAGGCTGCTAAGTCTTTCACAAAATACATACATAGATAAAGGTTTAGGATAGATTTAATCTTGAGTAATCAAGAAAGGGTTATCTCCCAATGTCTCACGGGATTAACCTTTCTAAATCTTAGTGTCCAAGAACACAAGAAGAGAGACTGCACATGAATGGAATACCTTATGCCTCAGCTGTAGGGTCCATCATGTATGCTATAGTATGCACCCGACCTGACGTCTCACATAAATTGAGCATCACGAGCAGATTTCAATCTGACCCATGTGAGAAAGCACTAGATAGCCTTTAAAACTATCCTCAAGTACTTGCATAAGACTAAGGATATGTTTTTAGTATATGGAGAAGGTGATCTCACTTTAAAGGGATACACCGATGCAAGTTTTCAATCTGACAAGGATGATTATAAGTCTTAGTCAGGGTATGTGTTTATGTTTAATAAAGGGGTAGTTGTTTGGAAGAGTTTCAAATAGGATACAACTACAGATTAAACCATAGAATTAGAGTGCATAGCTGCTTCAAAAGCGGCTAATGAAGCTATATGGCTTAAGGGATTTATTGGTGATCTCAGTGTGGTGTCCAACATTATAAGTCCGATAACGGTCTATTGCAATAACAATGGAGCTATTGCTCAGGCAAATGAACCACGGTCTCACTAGAAAAATGGACATGTACTTAGTAAATACCATCTCATTCAAGAGATAGTAGTCGGAAATAACTATTTCCATGTGTTGGTGTCATGTCTTATTGCAGTAGCAGTACAAGTATCCTCAAACCTGAGATATCGGTTACCTTATGTAGGAGTTGTTATACTTTGGGTCATACTTACTCATACCTTAGCAAACACGATGATATGGATGATTACGGGTATAATGATGATCACATGTTGGTAAGCTATGTAGTCAAGATGGGATCCACCGCTTCTGATATAGTAATATAATGGAGATGTACCTTAGGCCCCCTTGTGAAGTAACACACTCATAAACCTCTGATCAGAGTATATAATTGATGGAACAGATTTTCTAATCAATCAAGATACAAAATGGTTGAGTGGTGTTCTTTATGAACAAGTCTAATTCCAGGATAACTACGACTATTACATGAGCTGACACTTAATCCGAGCTCAATAAACTATATGGTACTTAACCTGATAGAAGTAGTGAATTCTACTAGTTACTATTGAAAAATCAAATCAAGTCACAAGTACTTGACGTTCCAAGTATTGGGGGATCATACGCCTTTGCTAGAAAGCTCATTTGATCGTCTAGAGCTATCAGGTTCATAACAATCTAGAACACTGAGCCTAAAGGTTCCCGAATGGGAAGCCAAGTTTAGGTTAACCTCTAGCGGCTCTCTACTTTTGGATCTTATGAGGTTACTCACTTTGGGTCTTTATCCGACCATGTAAAGAACCTATGAACTGGGTCTGTACCAAAAGTACAAGTCGTGAAATCGGTGAGAAGAATTATTAATTAGTTTAATTGAATTATTAATTAAAAGGAATAATGAAAAGATAGGGAAAAATAGTCAGCGCGAGCAAGGGAATTTTCTCGTTGCAAGTGAGCCCCAAAAAGAACACAGGTTGTTCGATGTGGGGCCCGCACCGCTACCCCATGAGCTTAAAAGCTCACGGGCAGCTAGCGCGTGGGTAAGCCACCGAGCTAGCGGGCTATAAGCGTGCAAGCGCTGCCCATGGCAGGGCTTGTGGCTAATGAGGGAAGCCCGAATGAAGCCCGCGGGTCAGCCCATGGATTGCCCTACCCTGGCGGCTGACCCGCCTACGTGGGACAGAATTTATCCTATCCCATGCAGAGTTAGAATGGGAGTCTAACACTCTCCATTTTTCCTCATAAATAGGCTTCTAAGCCTCTCATTATTTACACACACCAAAAAGCTATGAGCTTGTTTTCTCTCTTATTTCTACTCTCCTCTTCTTTTGTTGTGTGATATTCTCCACGAGTTTCTCCAAACAAATTGAAGAGTTCTTTTAGAAGGCTCAAAGTTCAAGTGCGCTTTCGATTTTGGTTTTCGGGTTGATTTACGAGTGGTCTAGCAACTACTGTCAATCGACGGGTTCTACCTTTTCGAGGTTTTGGTCGGTGAAGATCCGTGTGGATCAAGTCATAGAGGCTCTCCTTGTTTCAAAGCTTGTGCTGTCAAAATTGCTCAAAGGGAATGCCGCTACCAAAAGAGAGATCAAGCACGCATCAACTGATAATGGTTTAATCTTTAGATGCTAGGTTTCTTTTATATGTTTTATAAATCTAAAGGCATCTATAGAACGTTTTAACTTAATCATAGCATGCTTAGGAGATCCTTAAGTTAATTTTAAGTTTTTGAATTTCCACCATGTAACCTATGCATGTTCAATTACTATCTTGATTAACCAACAGGCTACACTGCAGTGGAAGTATGTCGGGGAGAGATTGCAGTAGAGGATCTAAAGAGAGACGAGAAGAGGCCACTAATACCTATTGATCCAAACAAGGAAGCAAACATGGCCTAGTTTTATCAATGCTTTTGAATGTTTTTATTATGATGTAAACTTATTAGCTTTTATGCAGACTTGCTAGCTTTTTATTTATGAATTAGAATGTATGCAATATTTATTTAAACTACAATGAATTAACTATTGCATCTTGTTACTTGTGTAGTTTTTGCATTACAGTACTCAAGCACTCAAAGTAATTATACTCGTAAGAACTCAACAATAACGATATTTTCATTAAATAAAATTAAGTGGGGTACAAAAGTTCATGATACAAAATATCCAATGACCTAACCCATACTGCTAAAAAGCCTTTCGGTTTTCAAATTAGCATCTCGCTGTTTTCATTCGTTGTTCTAATTTTTTCCCAAAGCACCCTTTTGGGTTTTCACTTTTATGGACTAATCAATAAAAAAATACCCTAACTTTAGATTAACTAAATAAAGAAGGAAAGTTGACAGGCTTGCTATATAATTTCTATTTATTATAGTGCTACTTTTCAAAATTAAATTCTTTCTTTAAACGTGATAGTGCTTAGGTCGATCCTGGTTGATTAGGTTCACGAACTCATTGTCATCCATGTCAATCACTTTGACTCCTCTTTTTCTATAGACCTTAATCACGAAGGGCCTTCTCGATTGGGTTTAAATTTTCCCATAGCATTTACAATGAAGGGCTTTAGTTACTCTAAGACAAAGTCCCCTACTTTTAACGGCTACCTCTGGTGCTTGACCTTGCTATTGTAAGCCCTTTCTATGCACTATTGATACATCTGAAAGTGATCAGGAGATGCTAATTACTCATATTCAACTGCTCAAATCTGGCTTTTGCCTAATTCAACTTGGCTTCCAAAGCTACCTTTAAGGATCTAACTTTAGTTTCTACTAGGAGTACAATTTCCATCTCGTATACTAAGGAGAAGGGAGTTTGGTCTGTTACAGTGCGTACACTAGTTATGTACCCCCAAATTGCAAATTGAAGCTTATCCACCCAATCTCAATAAGTGGTCACCATCTTGGACAAGATTTTCTTGATTGACTTATTTGCTACTTCCACTACCCCATTGGCTTGAGGTCTATAAGGTGAAGAGAGATGATGCTCAATGCCATATTTATCAATCAAATCAGCCATTACCCCTTGGAAGTAAGCCCCATTATCGGACACAATATAGTGAGGAATTCCATAATGCACAAAGATATGTTTCTCAATGAACTTGACCATTTTTTGGTGGTTATATTGGTGAAAGATTTGACATCTACCCACTTGGAGAAGTATTCAACAGCCATGACGATACATTAATGCCCATTAGTCAAAGAGGCTCGAATCTCACCAATAATATCAATCCCCCATGTTGAGAAGGATTAAGGAGTTGAAAGATTGTGAAGATTTTATGAGGCAAGTAGCTAATGTCCCTATATATTTGGCACTCATGGCATTTCTTTGTCTCAAAGATGCAATCGGCTATCATTGTAGTCCAAAAATAACTTTGGCACTAAATATTTTTCACTAAGGCTAAGCCATTCATGTGAGGGCTATAGTCTCCTCCACAAATAGAAATCATGACCAAATAAGATTTGTTTTAAAAAAAACATCACAAAAGCAAGTCATCGCTAGTGTGCTTAAAGAGATCATCACCGAAAATTCTAAACTAAGCAGCCAGCTGACGAAGAGATAACCTTTTTGACTTTGTTTCCCTTAGAGGAGATGCCCCATATTGAATTAATCGGACTATATCTCGATACCAACATTTCTCATCCGTGCTGATAGAGGTCGAGATGGGGCGATAATAGAAGGGCTCTTTGGATGATGATAGGACCATGAGCCTGATGGGTTGGGACTGGGGGCCTTCCTACATAGAGGCTAAGGTAGCCAAAGAATTCACCATCTAATTCTCATCTCAAGGCACATGTCAGAACATACATTTCTTGAATTTTAAGACTAACTCTCATACTACATCAAGATATGGTCGAAGCAACTCTTCCTTGATTTCCTAATCTTTGACAACTTACCGCATGAGCAGTGCAGAATCATTGATGATAATGACTTCTGACACACCATCATTTCTCAGATCTTTCATACCAAAGAGGCACACATCATATTTTTCCCCATTATTGGTGATGGGAAATTCAAGACGCTTAGATAGTTGGATGACTTCATTTTGCGGGGTCACTAGGATAACCCCGAGATAAGCCCCTAGACAATTCAAAGCTCCATAAAAGAACATAGTCCACTCTTCATTTATTGATTCAATGACCAATAGCTGCTCATCAGGAAAATCTATTTTTTTAACATAGTAGGAGTCAAGGGCTTTATTAGCAAGGAATTCTACGACCGCTCAACACTTAATCACCTTCTTTGTGGTATATTCGATGTTGAATTTAGAAAGAAGAAGTAACCAATGAGAGAGCCTGCTAGCTAATGTCGGGGATTGGCATAGATACTTTACAAGATCAATCTTAGCCACTATTAGAATTTGATAAGATTGGAAGTAGTTTTGGAGCTTCTTAGTGACCCAAACCATAGTCATGCATGTCTTTTGAATAACTATATATCAGCTTTCATACTAAAGAAGTATTTTACTTAAGTAATAAATTACATGCTCATGCTTGTCATCTTACTCTGGGATAAGCATTGCACCTACTAAAGACTCCTCGATAGCAGATAGAGGATGAGAGGCTTGTCAAGAGTCGATATCTTAAGGACTTACAGATTGATCAAATGAGTATTTATTCTATCAAAAGCTAGTTAGCACTGATCATTCAAGAAAATGGGGTGCTACTTTCTCAACAACTTAAATATTGGCTCATGAATGGTAGTTAACCGGGCCATGAACTGATTAACACATTAAAGGGACCATAAAAACAATCTCACTTCCTTCTTTATTCTAGGAGTTGGCATGGCGCGAATAGTCTTTATCTTAGCATGATCCATCTCTATCCCCCTTTGGCTCACAATGTACTCTAGTAGCTTGCCAGATGTCATAATAAAAGCACATTTCTTTGGATTGAGAAATAAGTAGTAATTCTCAATCCTTGTGAGGAAAAGATCTAGCAATTTAGGGTGCCCTTCTCTAGAAACTACTTGACCAACATATCATCAACATAGAATTTAACCTCTTTATGAATCATCTCATGGAGCAAAGCCGTCACAGCCCTCTGGTAAGTCGCGCCAACATTTTTCAAACCAAATGGCATGACTTTATAGTAGTACATATCCCCCTTCAGTTATGAAAGTCGTTTTGAAATTGTCAAAGATATCCATGAGAATTTTGTTATAGCCTGAGAAGCTGTGCATGAAGGAATACATTACGGCTCTGGCTGTACTATCCACCAATACATCGATATTGGGCTACAGGAATTCATCTTGTGGTAACGCTTTGTTCAGATCTCTAAAGTCCACACAGACCCTAAATTTCCCATCCTTCTTAGCCACAAGAACAATGTTCACTAGTCATGTTGGATATTTGACAACCTCAAGGAATTTGGCTTCTAATTACTTTGCCACTTCTGCCTTGACTTTATCAACCCATTCTAGATGTAATCATTGTGAAATCTGCTTTACTGGCCTGAGTTTTGGATCATTTGGAATTCGACGCTCTGCGATCTCTTTGTCGACTCTTGGAATGTCATCATAAGATCAAGCGAAAGTGACACCTAAGCACATTTTCAATCTCTCTCTGTTCACTAGGGTGTAAATCATTGGATATAGTTACCATTTTAAGTTATTCATTTATACCCAAGTTAATTTCATGTAAAGAGACATCATGAATGCTAAAGACATTATGAGTCTATTTATATGAATGAATTGGTACCGTCAGGCAAAACATCAAAGAAGTAAGAAGAGTCTACGCTTTTCATTCCATAAAATTCCTTAAAGGTAAAGTTATTTACATCATAAATACTAGCGATAATAAAAATTACATCATCTTCATTTTCATCCTCCACATGCTATGGGTCTTCATTGGTTGCATCCCCTTGAGTTGCCCTTAGATCTAGACTTATCTTGACCTTTGGTAGAGCTGGAAGTTGGGCAGGTTGAGAAGCTATCCTTGGAGTCGTAGTGGTAGGTGGCTTCCCTTTAATAGTAGTTATCATCAAAGTTGTGACAGTTGGAGGAGTTGGAAGATGAGTGAGGGGTCCACCGAGAGGTGCAGCAGAAGATGCATGAATAGCAAGATAAGTAGATTGAGCTTTAATAGATAGAGGAGTAGAGGAGGAACCCTCGCCATAAAGGGTGGCAACTAGGAAGGAGAAAGGAGTAATTGAAAGACGGTTTTCCTTAGACGGAACATTAAGTGAATCAATCATCATGCTCTTGAGGTCAAGAGCCAAATTCATCTCTTAAATTTAGCTCAGCTTCATATTACCCTTTTCGTATCCATGGCCATAACTTTGGCTAGCTTCTGAATAGTTATAGTGATAGGGCCTCCTTTAGTATTTACCCCCTTCCAACCCTTCCTCATAAGAACTACAAGGGACTTAGTGAGGGAATCAATAGTAGCTTCTATATCGTAACCCATGGGGTTGGGGGGATTATCATCGATTTCTTACCCGAAATATTCATCACATTCATCAACTTCCATCATTGCTTTCCCTTTCCCATAATCAATGGTAGGAGGAGATAGGGGCTTCCTCAAAAGGTATTAATTGGCCCATCATGCAATAATTTTCATATCTTAAAACATCATTGAAAATCTCAAATCCCAGTCATATCTATCCCTCATGCTCCACTGACTCCGATTGTCCCTTATACGTTGCTTATCCATGATCGAAAACACTCACCATATTGCAGAAAATTGGCTTCTTGTGTTTGTAGATTTTGTTACATGGGTGGACAAAGCTCACTCCAAATCTACGGATAAGAGGCTTTAGGGGAATGGCCTCTAGGATGCCTTGTTGATTCTTTCTCAATCCCTTACCAAGAATGGTATAGCCAAATCGCTTCATTAGTTTCCTCATATTTTTTTGGAAATGGAGATATCCATTAGGGACTTTCTTCTTCCATTTGCTTATTATGGCTACACCAAGACTAGATTCATTCTCTTCAAATGTCATTGTAACCAATACAGACTCCTCGTTGACCTCAATGGTGATGACCTTGCCATGGTGATAGAAATTGATCTTTTGGTGGAGGGTTGAAGGAACAGTGCCAATGGAATAGATCCACGGTCTACCCAAAATGTGAGAGTAGGTAATCAAGATGTGTCTCACAATAAAAGTCACATGTACTTTCACTTCCCCCACAATTACTTTAACCTCAAAAACTATAAATACCCCCCTTTTGGTGTCATCATAAGCACAAATGATGGTAGTGGACTTGGTAAGAATTGACTTATAAAGGCCCAAGTGAGGAAGGACATTAGAGGATAGAGATTAAGAGTAGACCCGTCATACACTATTAGGTACAGGATCACTTTGCTGAAGATCTGAACCCAAATGAAAAGGGTTTTGTAGTGCCTACAAAATTCTATAGGTAGATTTAACTAGTCAAGAATTATTACACAAAGTCTTTATTTCAAAGGAAAACCTTGGCCTATGGCAACACATAGCTCAACAACTGAAGTGGTCGTAGTGACTTCCATTTCGAACAATTTCTAGACTACGCCTTTTTGGTGGGCATCAAAAAAAGTGAGCACCTACCAAATATTGAATTTCGCCTCAATGTTCTTTAGCTAGTTGGCCAAGGGGTCAACTTCTAATGATGCTTCATCAAATAGAGAGGGTGGTAGAGGATCATTGGAGGTGAGCTACGTGTCTCTTTCTTGGTGCCTTACCTTTACTTGCTCGAGTTCATCAGGTTGATACACCCGGCTGCTTCTTATCACTTACTTCAGTGATAGACTGAAATGGGTAGCCTTGAATTGAATGCAGCATAGAAACATCTTTCAATTCATAATTGTACATATCAACTAAGTCAAGACTTACAGCACCCACTTCTTCTATAGTCATGACCCTCTTCTTCTTGCTAGACTTCAAGACATAGCTATTAATGTCAATCAAAGCGGGCATACACTCTCGATCACATCCACAAGAACCACCCTCTCATTTGAGATCTCAATTAGGGTCACTATTGATTTCACAATCTCATAAGCCACATCATCTTCCACCATTGGCTCCTAAGCCAAAGAGTTAACCCCCGGGTTAGATTGCATCAAAATTTCGAAAACAAAGTTTAAACGGAGGCCATACCCGATCACATTAGCCCAGTATTTTCTCAGCAAAGATCATGTTTTCTATCTTCTTAGCCTTTTCAAAGACCTTATCATAACTTATAAAATCATCAAGCTTTAAGTGTTGATGATACCCAAGAAGCAAGCCCTCTATCAAATCATCAATTTCCCATTTAAAGCCTAAACTCAGATAAAGCAATACTTTCATGGCCATTTACCTCTAGTAATAAGCATTAAATGATTTTCCATGCCTCTACTTGCAAGCGCGAAGATCATGCAAGCCGATCCCTAGCTTTTCACTATACATAATTTAGGAATGAAATTCTCAAGACAATGCACCCCAATTCTACCTTTTATGCATGGGCAAGGTCATAAATTAGTCGACAATCATCCCAACAAGGGGTCTAGGGAACAAAGCAGCCAAAGCCCTATTAGAGCGGCCATGAACTTTTAGAACCGCTTCATAACAGATAACATGAAAAGAAGGAGATCCTCCCCTATGATAAATAGGAATGTCAAACATATTAAAACATGGTTCAGAGAATCTTTGGGGAGAGGGTCCATAATTGAGCTTGCCTCATCCTATAAGGCTTCCATGATGAAATTTGGAGGCAATCTAGTTCCCACTACTATGATCGACTACTCTTATTCTTCCCTCACCCTTTTTAAGTGGTGGACCAAATAATCCGGGCTCATTCCCAAGTTGACCATCCCCACCTTATTCTCAAGTTGAGGTAAGGGGTTAGATAAAGTGCTTAGCTTTAAGGTTAGGGGCATGGATATTCTTTTCAGCCTCTAACTTCTTAATATTCCTCGTAATTGTTGGTGTGATGCATGTGGGAAACATGGTAGGTGTAGAAATTTCCCCAATCATTTAACTTTTGTGGAGGATAGGGCTTGAGATTGTTTAGAAACTCGAGAACCTAGAGCTTATCAAATAGTTGGGTCAAGAATATGACATAAGGAGATATGTCTTAGCGGACATTGATAAAAGTTTGGATGATAAAAACTTCGACTATTGCACCACCTGGATGGTGGTTTGTACATTGGTTTGGTATGGTTTGGAAGGATTAAGAGAAGCAGCAAAATTATCATTTGACTTCTTATACCACTTCTTACCCTGACTCATGCTAGTGGTATGCTCGAGACCATGGATTCTCTCAAGCTTTTTAGCCATTACATAACTTCATTATAGCTAGAAAATACATCCGCACCCAGCTATAGCTTATAGATTGGCAATACTCCATTTAGCAACTTCACAATCATTTCATAGAGGTTGAATCTATCCTCCAACAAGACTTGCATTGCTATCCACCTTCCGCAGTAGGCCTTAAATGTCTCACCCGACCTTTGCTTCACTACCTCTAAATTATGAATGGTGGTTTTCATCTAGCTGTTAAAGCCATACTACTCATTAAATACTTTGGACAAGCACCCCCAATCATTTGCAATCTCGTCCAGTAGGTTGTTGAACCACTTATTTACCAGAACCCCTAATGTTGTGATGAACATTTGAGTCACGATCTTATCACAATTTTCTAGCCCTCATAATTTTTTTATAGTTGTTGATGTTGGAGCGAGGATCACCCACTCCTTTGTATCACACTAATTTAGGCATGAAAAAATTATTCAAAACCTAGTTGTAATCCCTCGGAGAGTTAGCTAATTAAGAATAATAGGGAAAAATTCGAGCCTACGATGTTAGGGACTGCTTCCATAACCCTACCATCTCAGGGGATAATCCTTTAGAATAGGTCCCTCAACCACATGGGCATACGCATATGGATTTTGAGTCTCAATTGTGGCTGACCAAATTGTAGGGAGGTGAACATGAGTTGTGCCCCATGGCGAGATTAAGAACTATGGTGCATTCTGTGTTTGTTAGAAATTCTTATACTGATTCCAAAAGATAATTGGCTTAATGAAAGAACCCTAAAAGTGGGTTACACTTTTAATGGGCAAATATAAGGGCTTGGAAGCGAACCCTTGCGAAGATGGTGCATTGATTGTGGGAAAATGCGATTGAGACCTTAAGTTAAAATAAGTTGGTGAAGAGCTCATAAAAGGACTGACATTCACAAGATGAATAGAGGTTCTAGAAACCCCATGCATAAAATAATTGGGTGTGGCTTGCCTAGGCATCCTAACTGGAAAATATTATGAGAATTCCCAATCGAACAACTCTTGTAGCCTGAACCCTATCTTTGAAGAAGATAACCTAATTACCCTGACCTACTTGCTAGATAATACTGAGTTCCTCGGTTCAAAAGATAAGCTAGATTGGTTTATAGATTGGAAGCGTACCCTTAGCTTGCAATGGGACAAATTCTAGAAGAGCCCATCTAGAGATCCCCTTGAGGATAATTTCCATTACCAGGAGGGAGGATCTCGGAGTCAAAAATCTTGTCGAAATTCCTTTCTTCGGCTAATAATGCCCTCATATATTCTTGGAGAGATGCATGATATTATGGATTCAAAAGGATTCTATTCAATGTTGCATCGATATCTTCTCTATTTCTTGACTAAGACCTCCCCTTTGATTAGGATCAGCTGAGTGTTGTTGTTATTTTCCCTGGCGGTTTCATACTCGATATTATTAACCATGATTCTGGATACAAGAACCTAACTTATTAAATGAAGCTTACAACTAAATCCTCACTCGTAGCTGAGCACGGAATACCCTCTTGAATGGCTAAGATAATTCTTGGTGATAATCAGATGAGACACTCCTTTTATCAATCCCACGCTCAATGCCAAACCAAAGGTTTGATCAAGAAATGCATGTATTGATGTTTTATGGATTTATGATTCCTAAAGGTTTTTCGAACCCCCATGAAACCATGAAATGATATCCCAATCTTTAGGTATGGAGGTTGAGAGAGATCTGTGTTATCTTTTAAGAGATGACCTTGAATGGGGTGAAGTAAAGTGGGGTGTTTGGTTTTTTAGTGTAGGTAAGGACATGGTGGTACCATGGTAATAATCCCATGTTATGATAACTTGGGTGTGTGGACTCTTTTCTTCAGGTAAAACAATGTGTTATACCCTTATGATGTGGAGAGTGATTACTGAATTGATATTAATGATTATTTGGGATCACTTTTGCAATGAAATGAATGAATTAAGTATTTGACTCAATTTTTGCGGAGCTTCGGATGCTGATTGGGCATCGTAAATGAGTGAATATGTTATGTTGGTGCGTTCCAAAAGGTGAAGCGACCTCGAGCGTATAGCTAAAGAATGTCGGTGGGGTATTTATGATGTTTTGGGTTTATTCATGATGCCATGATACTTCATGAGCATTCTGAAATCCTAATTAATAAAAAGAATGAGTGTGTGTAAGTTAGTGTTTGCACAAAAGAATGTGGATTTTCATGGTGTGAAATGTTGCTTTTATTTGCATATGTAAAATGGATGGTGGAAAGTGATTAAACATATAACATGTAGCATACACGCAATAATAATTCTTCCAACCATATGACTCTTATGGAATAAAGGGTTCAGCTTCTAAATCTGGGCTTGAGTAATCTTGACATTACAATGATGTCAAGGAGAAAACCTGCATAAATCACGTAGAGACATTTTGGTAAACCCTAAGGGAAGTTGCTACAATGATGCTATATGAGTTTGATCACAAGGGTTTTTGATATAGAAGGCTCTTGTTGCACTATGATACACTCCAAGCCTCTCTCCAAGTAGGTGCAAATGATGGAGCTACATGCGATATGAAAATAAGTGATCCACTCACTGGGCATCCTCTATCCCCATGGGGTCACAAGTGATACTTTCATGGCTTCACGCTAAAATTTTAATACCCTAACCTTAACATTAAACCATCTAATGCATATGCTTTTGTAAAATATTTTAAAGGTGGATTATAAACCCATTTAACAGCTTTTCAATACTCATTAAAGTCTTTTCAACTTTAAGTTTCAAAAAGAAAAAAGATTCCCAGCGGAGTCACCACTATGAGTGGGTAATGTTTTGCTCGCGTGATCATCGTGAGGCAACGACCCCATGAGATGGAGCATGGGGTTTTTATGAGAAATGAGGAGATAAAGTTTTGGAAAGACTCGAGACCTAAACCTCTAGCCTATGTTACATCACCACCTAGATCAGCTCTTTCCGAAAATTCAGTAAAGCCGAGATCCTTTAAGCCTAAATAGCTCTATAGTACAGAGATACAAGTCCGGATGCATTACCTAATTCATCATTATTTGAGTTAGAATTACATGTGAGCCACCACCTTTAAAGTATTTTGATTATTTTTCGAGTATTATGTTTGGGGAGTTAAAGCATTCACAAGAGGAAAAGCGATATATAAATAAATGCGATAAGTAAACAAGTAGAGAAAATAAAATAAAGACGATAAAATAAAAGGCTTCTAACCTTGGGGGTAGGGATATAATAATACATTTTTTGGGGATACAAAGGTTCCTAAATACAATTTTTATCTACAGATACATTTGCTTTTACAAAGGCAATACCTGAAGGAATAAAATCCTAACATACATCTAACCTGCATCCACAAGCAATTCGAACAATTTATATGGCACATCACAAGTAGGGTTAGTAATACCAAAAAAGACTCAAATAATCATGTGAAAAGTTAGATTAGGGTGTTATTAAAAAGCTTTACCCTCGATTGATTTTTAAAAGTGAAAATTCGAGTTTCCAAGTGATTTTTATTACAAACTAAATTTATTTTAGACCCAATCTTGCTTATTTTAATTATTTGGAGATGTTACATGGCATATTGTTAGGTCGTTTATTGAGGAACATTGATTTCTTTCATTAGGAGTGCCTAAAATGGAGCAAAAATACGAAATCTAGGTGAAAATGCATAAATGGGGGGTCCTTGTCGAAAAATTGACTAGCACCTCTACAGTTAGGCCAGTAATGACCTAGTGTGCCACCACCTAGACCGGCTTCAGTCTAGGTCCCCGGGGGCGCCCTGGTCACATACATGGGCACTGTTTAAAGGCCCCGTGCAACACGTGATTTTTTTGTCAAAATTTTTTGTTTCTTTACACAAGATAAGTGAAAAATGAACTTTTCAACCAAGAAAAATTAATTTAGAGTGGTGCTCATATAGTAGATTCGACGCCTTTGTAATTAGTCGTTGCCCCTTTAGTTAAGTATAAGGGCACCGGTCCAACTAGAGGGGCACGAGGGACAAATTCATTTTTCACCCTCAAAACATAAAAATAAACACACTGTTGACAAGGTTTTGACTCTACTAACTCTAAGGATTTATATTTTATAAAGAAGCCAAAAACCTTGTCTCCCACTTTCCTACTGATAAGATAATAGTTTAAAATATGAACAGGTGTTGTCAATACCGCTTATCTGAATAGAAAAATGGTGACCACTACAAGTATACAGTTACGATGTAGTTTTAAAAGATATCGATCCCATAGAGAAGGAACCAGTTCTAAAGATCAACAAGAGGAATAGAACAAAAGCAAATAATATAATTTATTTTGGAGGATTGGAATGATGGATGGATAGATAAATGTATGAAAAATTAGAGAAGATAAAAAGTATATAGATATTCCCTACGAATAAGTATAGCAAAGAAAACATGCAAAATCATCAAAGATATTA
>CATIWQ010025165.1:0-36859 GCA_949673415.1 Euphorbia schlechtendalii
GCATGAAAAATGGGTGCAAAGTACAAATCTGTACTTCAAAAACATATGCTTAAAAGTAAAAAATGAGAGAAAGTGGTATGGAGCAAAAAATGCAACCACTAAAAAAGGGGAGAGTGGTATGGAGCATAAAATGCAACCACTAAAAAAAGGGGAGAGTGGTATGGAGCATATAATGCAACCAGTAATAGTGTTTTTAGCATCCTAGGTTACTTAAAAATGCCTTGAGATCAAACTTTCCAAAGTGTTCTCCCTTTGTCCGTAATATTTTATACTATACTTGAGAGAAGGTAATATTCGAGAAAGCATATAACACTCATATGAAGGTGCAACTCGATTGACCCTCCATTAAGAGCAAAGGTATGCAACTGGACTATATAAATGGCACATTACTAATTTGTGGAAATTTCAAACTTTTACTTAAATCTTATGCAACGTGGGAATGTGATACTAACTACAATAGTCTTTCGCCAAATGAGGTGCAAACTTGAATACTAATTTATACACTTCTGTTGTTTTTACCTTGAGGACAAGGCAAAAGTTAAGTGTGGGGGTGTAATAAGTGTATAATTACACTTATTATCATGACATTTTCAAACATAAAATGATATGGTTTTGTTTTGTTTTATTTTATACTTCATATAAAAGATTTCACGTGGTATGTAGTTGTTTTTTATGCAAATGCAGATACTAGGTAAATCTTGGAAGTAAAATAAAAAAAAGTGGAATTCTATGGAAAAAAAGTGAAAAATGTGCAAAAAGATACGTGGAACATAATAATTTGGCTTAGGATCGATGTTGTCAAAGATTGACAAAGTTGCAAAGAAGAATCATGAAGAAACACCATTTCACGATTGTGACACCTATTCGTGGTCGCCACTTGTCACTCTTCATAAATAGAAAACTGCCAACTAATGTTCACGATCGCAACATGTAATTCGCAGTCGCTACTTGTGACGGTTATTTTTTTTATCTCTTTACAACTCCCAACCGCCAGATAACAACGATCAACCGCTATCAACCACCATCAACTACCAACCGAAAAGACACCCTTTGGAAGTTAACCAATCCTGAAAAGGTACCTTTCCATTAAGGATGAGGATGAATCTTTGCATCCAATCAAAATGAAGAAATGCAACTCTTCACCAATGGACACGACTCTTCATTTGGATAGACGCAATCCTTTGTACATTACATATAGGGTTCAACCTTAACCATTTTCCTAGGTAGAGAATTTGGATTGATAGTGTGATATATGTTAGATGTGTATGTATAGATAGAAAGTAGAAATTATATAGATTTCGCTAGTTCAAAGTCTTAGCAAGAAAAATTTATAAGTGATTAAATTTCTTTTTCTATCACTATATTTCTATACAAATTCGAGCATTTGTTGTATGCGTGTAATTGCAAAGCACTTATCAATAAAAGTTTTCATTCTTCAACATTCTTTTATTCAAGATTCACAAAGAATAGCATCCTAGCGGAGGTTTCTGTATGAGTCGAGACTGAATTCAAAGTAGACGCATGAATTGCGAGAATTGATGACTCCCATTAAAGAGTGGATATGGTTTTATCAACTTTAGATTTCACTTGCATACCTTACAACTTTACTTTGTTTTCTGCTTATACTTTCTATTTCGATGTTTATGATATGTCCATGTGTCGAACGAGTATTTCATCTTGCATCATTTATATTAATCAAGTTATATGCTTTCGAGTTAACTTTAAGAGTGATTTCTGGGTTAATAAGATTGCACATAGTCACTGGATCTGTAATTATAACGCTGTTTAGTGAACCAATATTTTTGGAGTGGTAACTTGCTAAATATGGCTATGTGAGAGTGACCTGTACTAAGCATAGTAATACTGTTATACAGGTTCTTATAAGTGTCATAATTCATTTACCTTAGACTTAGAAAAGTCATCTCAAGTGTTGCTCTGTAGTGAATTATTAAATATTATGGTGTCTAGAACCTTATTTGTTGAAGTTATCTAGTGTACAAAATATTCTTGATGATTTTACATGTTTTTCTCTGCTAAAACTTGTTCTTAGGGAATATCTATATATTTTTCATCTTCTCTAGTCTGTTCATGCATCTATCTATTCATCTATCTATCATCCAAACCCTCCAATCAAAATTACCTAATTTCATTTACCCCATAACTCTAGTTGGTCTTTAGAACCGAATCCCTTCCCTATCGAATCGATATCTTTTAAAACTACATTAAAACCTTATACTTGCAGTGGTCACCATTTTTCTATTTTGAGAAGCGGTATTGACAACACCTGTTCGAATTTTGAACTTTTATCTTATCGGTACAAAAGTGGGAACAAGGTTTTTGGCTTTATCACCGAATATAAGCCCTCTAAATTAGTATAGTCAAAACCTTGTGATCATGTACCTTAAGGCCCCTTGTTGAAGTGACACACTCATAAACCTCTGACCAGAGTATTAGATTGATAGAACGGGTTTCTAGTCAATCAAGATACATAATGGCTGAGTGGTGTTCTTCATTAACAAGTCTAATTCCAGGATAGCTACGGCTATTACATGAGCTAACACTTAATCCGAGTTCAATAAAGTGGATGGTTCTTAACTTGATGGAAGGAGTGTATTGTATTGGTTACTACTGCAGAATCGGATTAAGTCACAAGCACGTGACATTCCAAGTATTGGGGGATCATATGCCTTTGCTAGAAAGCCCATTTGATCATCTAGAGCTATCGGGTTCCATATCGATCTGGAACACTGAGCCTAAAGGTTCCTGAATGGGAAGCTAAATTTAGGTTAACCTCTAGCGACTCTATACTTTGGGATCCTATGAGATCACACACTTTGGGTCTTTATCGGACTATGTAAATAACCTATATATTGGGTCTGTACCGAAAATACAAGTTCTGAAATCAGTGAGAAGAATTATTAATTGGTTGAACTAAATTAATGATTAAAAGGAATTATGAGAAAATAGGGAAAATTTACCTGAGCAAGCAAGGGAATTCAAAACTTGAGTTGAATTCGAAATCATCAAAATCTCTTCAATTTGCTCATTTACAACTTCTTGAACACTCTTTGTTAAATGTCATTAGAAAATGATTTTCCCACTTTAATTCTAAGTCTTTATCAATTTTATGCTCAATAATCGGTGTTCCTTACACATCACTTACACATGCGTTTCCAAATCTCTCTTAAGTTAATTCTAATTAGACCAAGTCTCGAACTCCTCTTCAATACTTGATCCCAAAATTGGAATTCTTCATCTCTTCTTAAGCTGGTCTTACTAGAAGTTGTTGAAACTTGAGTTGAATTCGAAATCATCAAAATCACTTTGATTTGCTCATTTACAACTTCTTGAACACTCTTTCATTTAGACTTTGTAAATGTAATTAGAAAACTATCTTCCCACTTTACTTCCAAGTCTTTATCATTTTTATGCTCAATAATCGACATTCCTTGATTCGCTTAATTCTCTCTCTCTTTAAAAATGATTAGCCCTCGAATCATGCGCAGTGTCAAGGAAATCTTCTACATTCTTTGGGGTGCTACCGTCTATTCCGAATTACTCATATAAACCAGGTGACTTGGTATAGATGGTGTATGCACCAAATGAATCAGATATATGAACACTGGAATAGGACGTAGCTCACATGGAATCTCATTTAGAAAACTATCATCAAATTTCTACATTAAAGAGAAAACCACACTAGGAGGAGAATTGTCAAATTTAGTTACAACAAAGCTAAAACCATTCCATTGAAAAGAAAATATTTTAAAATTAGTAATTTCATCTAGCTTTGAATCTCTCATGGTGGCGCAAAAAGTTTGTGCTTTTACAACGCCGTTAACTTCTTCTCTCCTCACAACTCTTTCGCTCAACTCACTACTATCCTTTTCTCTCACTTCTTCTCTTTTCTCACCCTTACTGATTTTATCACTCTTGTTTTCTTTTGCCTTAACCAAAACCCCTTCTTTAGATATTGAATTTCGAATATGAAGCTGATCTTGGTAAACTTGCTCCGGTGTCAAAGGTAACAAGGTGTAACATTTGCGTTCCTTAACGAGGGCAATTTTGTTCGATTTTCCCTCATGAATGGCCTCACAGTCAAACTGCCATGGATAACCTAAAAGTTGATTGCTTGCTTGCATTAGTGACACATCACATAAAACTTGATCATGAAATTTACCAATTGAAAAATCGACCAAGGTTTGTCAAGTCACTTTTACCTCATCACTATCATTAAGATGAAGTCTATAAAGCCTTAAATGTCTAATTATGGGCAGACTCAACTTCTCAACCATGGTAGTATTAGCAATATTACAAGAACTATGAATATCCATAATCATACTACATACTTTATCTGGAACACGGCAATGAGCATGAAAGATATTGTCAAAATTCAATTCACTCGTACTTTGGAAAGATGGTATCGTGAGTTTAGTGATATTGAAATTACCATCTTGACATGGACATTCCCAAAAATTCCTTCTCAAATGTGGATCAGATTGCTCTTCCTCGCACTCATCCTTAATGTACTTCTGATGCTTGTGCTTTTTACTTGAGCCTTTAAAATTTGCTTGTTTCAGCTCGCCGTTAATCTTAAACAATTACTGATATAACTTATTCATTCCTGCAACAACTTTTCCTTATCGTTTTTGGATACATCTCATATGATGTGTCCTTATCCTTGTAGGACATGGCTAAAACAAATCGATATTGAAAGACTTAATGTTTAAAGTAAACAAAGAACCAAAGTACAATACTCACAAGTGCTCAATGTTCTTTCATATTATGTTGATTGATCTCAATATATCAGGCCGAACAATAGCGAATAAAAGGAAGCAAAAGGGAAAATAAAAAAAGAGACAATAGCTAAGTACGAGAAAGAAAAAGATAACTAGAAAAAAAAACAATTTTAAAGATCCTAAATAATCTAGAGGTAATAAAAAATGCAAGACTCAAAAGAAGGAAAAAAAAGTAAAAAGATAAACTTTAACAAACAAGTTCTCAAATTTCGAATTCATTTTAGACTAAGTATTAAAGTGAATTTTAACGTTAAGTCTTCTAGAAAGTTTTAGATCATTCTCTTAAAAATCTGATGGCTTTTGAAACACAAGAATCCGAATTATAGAGAAAAAGTTATGATGAAATGAATAAATCTGGACAAAATTCAAACCGCAATTCAAACTGTGCTCTGATGACCAATTGATGTGAAGGAGGGAAAATAGTGAGCTTAAAGTGAAACACAAATAAGAAGATAGAAAAACAGAGTATGAGATAAAAAGGTGGCAATAGCATAACCAATCGTAGCAAATAAAACGAACAATCAAGCTAACATATAGTTAACGCAACCTTTCGAATTGGATGAAAGAGCCTGTTATGGGGTTTATTCTCAATTTTCTAGCCACAACATTTGATCACAATCAAAATAAGACTTCAAGAACAAGATCACAATCACTCGCACTTAAAGAGGAAGCTCAAAATTCTGCAACAGAAATCTGAAATTTTATTAATCATCAAAAACTATCTAATATAAATAAAAAGATATCTATATATAATACCACTAACCCTATAGTACGAAATTACATGTGGAATTTTCCCAAAAATAAAACACTAAAGTCCTGATAGCTTTAGGATTAAATTCCTTAAAGCATAAAAAAAATACTACTCTAATTAGAAATATAAACTAACTAGTAAACTAAAATTCCTAAATAAGAATATAATAAAAGAAAATCTAATTGACTAAAAACTTTAATATGTAGGTAGCCCATTTATTTTCATCCATCATGTTATTGATTCAATAAGAATGAGCCAAGATCCCAATGGGTTAACATGTGACTTACACATGCGTGTCCAAAGCTCTCTTAAGTTAATTCTAATTAGACAAAGTCTCGAACTCCTCTTCAATACTTGATTCCAAAATTGGAATTCTTCATCTCTTCTTAAGCTGGTCTTACTAGAAGTTGTTGAAACTTGAGTTGAATTTGAAATCGTCAAAATCTCTTCGATTTGCTCATTTATAACTTCTTGAACACTCTTTGATTTAGACTTTGTAAATGTAATTAGAAAAGGATCTTCCCACTTTAATTCCAAGTCTTTATCAATTTTATGCTCAATAATTGATGTTCCTTGATTTGTGTCACATTCTAAGCTAGCTATACCATGGCTTGGATTACATGGTGAGGGCACATGATAACGCCCCCAAGCTGAGTTACGTTCTGCTCCAAGTAACTGATTTAGATCTTCTATCTTTAGTTCTTTGCTACATTTTCTACTCCATTTGACTTTTTTCTTCTTTTTTACAGGTATGGGCCTTCGAGCACCACATCCTCCCTCACACAGTCTTCAAGATCGATCCGGTCCCCAGAGAGCATTTCGTAGCCATCTAGTGTCAATAGATTAGCGATCTCTCCAAGTGGCAGACCACGTACCGGGAGTGCCTTCGCCATCTAGTGATCGAGCAGGTATTTAGTCAATTCACAAAGCACCTTTATTATTTCTTTGTTTTGATAACCTTGTTGTAAAAATGCGTTCTCTTCTTATCGTAGTTCACCTCTGAACCCTGGATCGATGTGCCAAATCAAGAGGCGGTGGTGAACACGAGGATAGCCGTTGATGATCACAAGCTGGTGCTAGAGTTACCCCTTTCCTTTGAGTGGTATCTTGGGTAAAGGGTAAGGAATTGGCGATTCTCCATGATAGATGAGTAACCTGTTCCTCATCATCCTTTTATCGGGATCTTCTGATGAACTTGAAGTTCACTTCGATGGGAGATTGGGAAACCTTCCTTGATGGGGATGGCATGATGGCTCCTTCCGTTAGCGGGGCCTACTATGTGCATATGCATCTACTCTTTCCACCTTGCCCTCACATTCACTTGATGACACTAAGGATTGGCATCGCTGGAAGGCGCTAGAGATGGCGGTTGGGTATCCCTCAGAAGATGAGGACAACGAGGCACATCTTGGAGGAGGAGACGAAGATGATGGTCCAGATGGCGGTCTAGGCCACGAAGGAGATGTGGGAAACAGGGGCCACGATGACTGATCGTAAGGCTTTGACCATACTAATTTAGAGGGCTTATTTTCTATGATGAAGCCAAAAACTTTGTTCCCCACTTTTCTACCTGGTAAGTTAAAGTTCAAAATACGAATAGGTGTTGTCAATACCGCTTATCGAAATAGAAAACTGGTGACCACTGCAATTATACAATTTTGATGTAGTTTTAAAAGATAACAATCCCATAGGGAAGGAATTTGGTTCTTAAGACCAACTATAGTTACGAAATAAGATAATTTTTAGGGTTTGGATGGTTCAGATGATAGACAGATGAATAGACAGTTCCATGAACAGATTAGAGAAGATGTAAATTATAAAGATATTTCCTAAGAACAAGTATAGTAGAGAAAAACATACAAAATCATCAAGAATATTTCGTACACTAAATAACTTCAACAAAAACGGTTCTAGACGCCCTAATATTCAATAATTCACCATAGAGCAACACATTAGATAACTTTTCTAAATCTAGGGTAAACGAATTATGAAACTTATAAGAACCTGGATAATAATATCACTATGCTTAGTACGGTTCGCTCTCACATAGCCATATTTAGCAAGTTACCACTCCAAAAATGTTGGCTCACTAAACAGCATTATAATCATAGATCTAGTGATTATAAACAATCTTGTTAACCCCGAAATCACTCTTAAAGTTAACTCGAAAGCATATAATTTAATTAATATAAGAGACGCAAGACGAAATGCTCATTATGACACATAGACATATCATAAACTTCAAAATAGAAAGTATAAGTAGAAAATAAAGAAAAGTTGTAAGGTATGCAAGTGAAAGCTAAAGTTATCAAACCATATCCACTCTTTAATGGGAGTCGTCAATTCCCGCAATTCCTGCGTCTACTTTGAATTTGGTCTCGACTCGTACAGAAACCTCCGCTAGGGTGCTATTCTTTGTGAATATCGAACAAAAGAATGTTGAAGAACGAAAACTTTTATTGATAAGTGCTTTGCAATTACACTCCTACAACAAACGCTCAAATTTGTGTAGAAATATAATGATCGAAATAAGAATCAAATCACTTATACATTTTTTCGCTATAACTTTGAACGTAGCGAAATCTATACTATTTTCACTCTCTATCTATGCATACACGTTTTCTTCATCTACCATGCCATGCACCACATGAAATTGGTTGAGTTTTGAACCCTATTTATAGAGTGCGAAGGGTTACGTTTATCCAAACAAAGAGTCATGTCCATTGGCGAGGGTTGCATCACTTTAATATGATTGGATGCAAAGATTCATCCTCATCCACAATGGAAAGGCATCTTTTCATGATTGGGTGACTTCCAAGAGGTTTATTTTCCATTAGAAGTTGATGGTGGTTGATCATTGTTATTTGGCGGTTGATAGTTGAAAAGATATAACCAATAACCGTTACATGTCATGACCGCGAATCACATGTCACGATCGTGAATAATGATTTGTAACTTTCTACTTGTGAAGAGTAACAAGTCGAGACCGTGAATGGTTATCACGCTCATAACATGTCTTTTTCTTCATGTTTCTTCTTTGGAACTTTACCAATCTTCAAAAGCTTCGATCCTAAGCGAAATTCTTGTGTTCCAAGCATCTTTTTGCACATTTTTCACTCTTTTTACATAGAATTTCACTTTTGATCATTTTACTCCCAAGATTCACCTAGTTTCTGCATTTGCATAAAAAATAACTACATACCACGTGGAATCTTTTATATGAAGTATAAAATGACTCTAAACCATATCGTTTTATGATTGAAAATATTATAATAATAAGTGTAATTATACACTTATCACACCCTCACACTTAACTTTTACCTTATCCTCAGGGTAAACAATAGAAGTGTATAAAATAGTATTCAAGTTTGTACCTCATTTGGCGAAAGACAATTGTAGTGAGTACCACATTCCCAATTTGCATAAAGTTCAAGTAAAAGTTTGAAATTTCCCACAAATTAGTAATGTGCAATTTATATAGTCTAGTTGTATACCTTTGCTCTTAATGGAGGGTCAACCAAATCGCGTCTTCATATAAGTATTATATGCTCATTCGAAAATTTACTTCTCTCAAGTATAGTATAAAGTATAAAATATAAAGGACAAAGGGAGCACACTTTGGAAAGTTTGATCTCAAGGCATTTTTAGGTAACCTAAGATGCTAAAATACTCTTAGTGGTTGCATTTTATGCTCCATACCACTCTCCCCTTTTTTAATAGTTGTAGTTTATGCTCCATACCACTTTCTCTCATTTTTTTCTTTTAAGCATATGTTTTTGAAGTAGAGATTTGTACTTTGCACCCATTTTTCATGCTATGCTACTTTTTCTTTTTTTCACTCATTGAATGGTTGTAGTTTATGCTCCATAACATTCCTCACCTTTTTCATAACTCATTGGTTATCCTCTCTTTCTTTTGATTTTTCTCTCTTAATATCCTCAACCTTTATTGATCACTTTCAAAGTATTATGGCTATAGTTTCCTAACACTTTAAATACACTCAATACTTATAGAACATATTTGAGAATAATATATAAAACTCATAGTAAGAACACTACTAGATATTACTCCACTTAAAACTTATTGGTAGCAGTAAACTAAAACTATATAACTTATACTAATTCATGTTGCATTGAAATATATATCAAAACTTACTTGGAATGTTGCTTTTGAATGTTACTCACAACTCATCCTTGCCAAATGCTAAATGTTGTGCAATAAAGCGCTCACACTCTCATCGTGCGGTCATACTTGAAACAAAAATTTTGTTTCAAATATGCACTAACATTGAATTTGAAATACCTAACACTCAAAATAACCCTGAGATTAGCATCTTGGTGCGGTTGGAGTAGGAGTAGAAAGAATAGACACCATCATTCTCTTGTAGAAGTCCGGTATTCTTCAAATAATTCCCATCCATATAACGAAAATACTCACCCAGTTGTTGAACATAGGGGAGTTCATTTCTTACACCTAAGATGATAGCGGTGATAATTTCGGTCGCCCCATTCTTGTTCCTCATGCTTGTAGAATTCTTCTTCATCATATCCCAAATAATATCCACAAATTTCTCTTTTTGTTTATTCAATGCACAAGAAAGAACAAACTAATCTCGCTTTTGGACTTTGGTGTTCTCTACTCGATAAAATACCGAAGTGGAAAGGTATTTGTGGAGTAGAAGAATGCACTCATCCTTAATAACTTATTTGGGGAATTTTTGGGATCGAAGGTTCTCTTACCCTTTAAATTTTCCCAAATTCGATTTCCATGAAAAGAATCCATCATGCTTGATGAATTTTCAATTTCGAAACCAAACCAGGAACTCATCATGTCCCTTGTGATGGTGTAATGTCTACCTTGGTTGTGAAATTGAATCGCCATCTTCTTCTTGTCTTCAAAATCGAATGCCACTAGACATTCCAAAATCCAATCCTAATTTTGTGGAAATCTCATTCCCACAAATATGCTGAAACTAAGATCAGCAAGGTACATCCCCATTTGCTCATGGAGTCCTAAAGTATCCAAGAAAACCGTATCAACAAAAATCATACCGTTGATTTCCTACTTGTTGAGAATTTGGAATCTTTTTCCTTCTTCTCTTGCATGGATCGAAAAAGGAAATCTAAAATCTTGTTAATAATTAGGGATTTGTCTTCTATTTGCTGCTACCTTAACACGAGGCATGTTGGTTTTTATTTTGAAGTAAAGGGTTTGAAAAGGTTTTGAATGTAGAAGATGATAGATGAAATAATCTGAACTTTTGTAAGCTTTGTAGAAGGTTGTGGTGGTTATGGATACAATCTAGATCTTTATATAAAGTCCTAATAGGTCATTGATTGGCTAAAATTGTCAATATGGCCGTTTTTCCTTCAAACCAGTCGTTAATGGCAGTTTCAGCCATCTGTCACGTGTTGAATCGTGATCTGTAACGGTAATATTCTGCTCGTGTCACGGTCGCGAAGGCCTGTCTCGAATCGTGACTTTCTTCACGACAGAAATAGAAAGTTTTACTACATAATGTCACGGGTGCGATCTATAGTCGAGGTCGTGACTTTCTTCAATTCCTTCAATTTCTTCAATTTTTAGACTTGGTCCTAGAAAAACTTAGAAAAATAAACATGTTAAATATAAATAATAATAATTTATTATTTTCATACCCAACATTAACAAACAAACAATTACATGAACAAGCAAACAAACAAAGAAACAATAAAAACAAAAACAAACTTTACAAACTCCTAAATCTAAATGAAAACGAATATTTAGTCGGAGGGAAGCGATTCTATCATTAGGACAATCTTATAGTAAGATTCCCTTAAATCTCGCTAGACATCAAACATCAATGTATGAATGTCATCGATTTTCCTATGAATCGAGATCTGTTCCTCCATAAGTTCATTCAACCTTCCCCGGTGGTTGGTTGCCCTTCGTTCTTCCTCCCTCACGATTTCCATTTCTCGTTGTCTATCGGCTTCCACTCTATCATCCCATGATTTCCAATCATAGGTGATTCTATCAACCCCAATGCACCTGACCAGAAATCCATACTTGAAGGAAACATCCATTTTTAATTCCTGAATCTCGTCTTCATTAGTAAAGACTTCAGTGGTATAGGGCATTCTTCCAATCTGGCCCAAAAGATTTGCCATTGTTCGACACCCATATTCCGTTATTCCAGGATATTGTGTGGTAGACATGAGCATTTCCATCATAATCCCTGAAATGTCAACAAGTGTGCCATTCCAAATTGCTTCCAACACAAATAATTCTTCAGGAATGACAAGATCGAAAGTTGACTTTCCAAACAATGCTCCATTTAAGTAAAATTGTAATGCGAGCAAACAAGGATCACGAATCCACCAGCTATAGGCAGATTCTTGTTTGAACTTGGTTTGGCCAGTCAGATGATTCCTTGTTGGTAAGGGATCCTATCCAGGAAGCATCTTGTTATAGCAATCCTTTAGAAATCCCATATACTTATCTAGTGCTTTCCTTGTCAACTTATACTCTTTCCCATGATGATGATAGACTAAGCAGTTCTTCCTATCAATCTTCCATACCAATGTGACCAACATCTCCATACAGTAATCCAAACTGTTACCCAGAGACATATTCGAGTAAATGATAAAGTTAAGAATTCTCAGATAATACATAACTTTGTCATAAACACCAAGGTTGATGAAACTGTTCCTATGAATTGTATAGGAACTCTTATATTCAACATCCTTGATAACTTCAAAATGATCTCCCTCTTCGCGAGAATGAGTCAGGAACGGAGCCTCATACCACTCTTGTATGTTTGTTAGCGGAACTAGATTAGATTTGTTTGTGAAAACCATTGTAAGACGAAAGAAAAGTTTGAAAGAAATGAAGAAATTTTAGATTTGGAATAGATTTGTGATTAGAAAGGCAGAAATTCAGAATGTAAAAGTGAGTAATTGATGAACACACGTACATCAATTTTATATTGGTGGGAGGAATAACCGTCGAATAACTGCTAAACTGCTGCAGTTATTGCACAAGTCAGGATCGTGATAAATTATCGCTATCATGACTTGCATAGTTTGAGAAAGAGAAAGTTTTATGAAGGAATTCATGAGCGTGAATGGAAGTTATAAATGCGAATAGGAAAAAATAGAAGAATTTCTTCTATTTATCGAGAATTCAGATGTAATGATATTATGTATCACCTCCAAGATAAAGATTTCATATTCTTTTTCATATCCATGTTAAGATTGACAAATTATACAATTTAAGAAAGAAACAAATAGATATATTAGAAAAAATATACCATATTCTTCAGATTTTTTATGTCTAAGAATGCACTTGCCTTCCCTGGCAATGGTGCCAAAAACTTGATCGCAAGGTTTTGACTATATTAATTTAGAGGGTTTATTTTCGGTGATGAAGCCAAAAACCTTGTTCCCCACTTTTCTACCGATAAGTTAAAAGTTCAAAATACGAACAGGTATAGTCAATACCGCTTATCAAAATAGAAAACTAGTGACCACTGCAAGTATACAATTTCAATTTAGTTTTGAAAGATATCGATCCCATAGGGAAGGAATTAGATTCTTAAGACCAACTAGAGTTACAGAACACAAGAAATAAGATAATTTGTAGGGTTTGAATGGTTTGGATGATAGACTGATGAATAGACAGTTTCATGAAGAGATTAGAGAAGATGTAAATTATATAGATATTTCCTAAGAACAAGTATAGTAGAGAAAAATATGCAAAATCATTAAGAATATTTCATACACTAAATAACTTTAACAAATAGGGTTCTAGATGCCCTAATATTCAATAATTCACCACAGAGAAACACATTAGATAACTTTTCTAAATCTAAGGTAAACGAATTATGACACTTAAAAGAACCTGGATAACAATATTACTATGCTTAGTACAGGTCGCTCTCACATAGCCATATTTAGCAAGTTACCACTCCAAAAATGTTGGCTCACTAAACAGCTTTATAATCACAGATCCAGTGATTATACACAATCTTGTTAACCCTGAAATCACCCTTAAAGTTAACTCGAAAGCATATAACTTAATTAATATAAGAGACGCAAGACAAAATACACATTATGACACATAGACATATCATAAACTTCGAAATAGAAAGTATAAGTAGAAAACAAAGTAAAGTTGTAAGGTATGCAAGTGAAATCTAAAGTTGATCAAACCATATCCACTCTTTAATGGGAGTCATCAATTCTCGCAATTCCTGCGTCTACTTTGAATTCGGTCTCGACTCGTACAGAACCTCCGCTAGGATGCTATTCTTTGTGAATATCGAACAAAAGAATGTTGAAGAACGAAAACTTTTATTGATAAGTGCTTTGCAATTACACTCATACAACAAACACTCAAATTTGTGTAGAAATATAGTGATCGAAATAAGAATCGAATCACTTATACATATTTCTCGCCATAACTTTGAACGTAGCGAAATCTATACTATTTTCACTCTCTATATGCATACATATTTTCTTCATCTACCATGCCATGCACCACACGAAATTGGTTGAGTATTGAACCCTATTTATAGAGTGCAAAGGGTTGCGTCTATCGAAACGAAGAGTAGTGTCCATTGGCGAAGGGTTGCATCACTTCAATATGATTGGATGAAAAGATTCATCCTCATCCACAATGGAAAGGCACCTTTTCATGATTGGTTGACTTCCAAGAGGTGTCTTTTTAGTTGGCAATTGATGGCGGTTGATCGTTGTTAACTGGCGGTTGGTAGTTGAAAAGATATAACCAATAACCATCACAAGTCGCGATCGCGAATCACATGTCACGATCTTGAATAATGATTTGTAACTTTCTACTTGTGAAGAGTAACAAGTCACGACTGCGAATGGTTGTCATGATCGTGACATGTCTTTTTCCTCATATTTCTTCTTTTCAACTTTTCCAATCTTTGACAGCTTCGATCTTAAGCCAAATCCTTGTGTTCCATGCATCCTTTTGCACCTTTTTCACTCTTTTTACATAGAATTCCACTTTTGATCATTTTACTCCCAAGATTCACTTAGTTTTTGCATTTGCATAAAAAAACAACTACGTATACGTGAAATCTTTTATATGAAGTATAAAATGACTCTAAACCATATCATTTTATGATTAAAAATATCATGATAATAAAGTGTAATTATACACTTATCAGCAACGGCGGCACTGGTAGTGGCGGCCAAGACAGAGGCGGGGCTAGTAGTAGGGGCAATGGCGGTAACGGTGCCGGCTCCTTTAGGGTATGAATCATCTTAGAACTTGATTTCCTTGAAACTTTTTTTGTGCTTTTTGTGTGCTTACTTTTCTGGAAATAGACTTACGAGGAAGCGGGCTCGAGAAAACTCAGTCGATTCGTAGGACTGGGGTTATCACGTGCCCAGGTTCGTGTAGGGTCACCTCACTACTCCACTGGAGAAAACCTTCTCTTTAATGGCGAGGGTGGGGGAGTGGAAGACTCATATGCAGCCCCCGAGCTTGTACACCCTATCTTTCGCTCCTCAAGATACTACTCATGTGAGTCTTTTACCTTTATTCCTTTTGAGGTTTACTTCATGTACTTGCGGTCCTTGATTTGACTTTCATTTCAACATGACAGGTTCCCCGAGCCTATGTAGATGTACTCGCCAACCATTACCTACCTGCTCAAGATATGATTATCACGTAGAACGGGGCCATTGAGGTATTCTTATTCAATCTTTGCAAATACAATGTTCTTATATTTATGTATGGAATTTGGGTTTGTGAGATGATGTGTATGTTTGTTTGTCATATATTCACATTTTTTGTGGATGTTTATGTTATGATGCATGCTTTCTGCTGCAGGCGTTGATTTTTGTAGAGCATCAGAACTATTTGAGGTCTTAGGATCGAGTGTCGACTTAAGATCTAAGGATTGAGGACCTGGAGAGGCAGCTAGCTCAGGCTCGGAGGCTTGGTCACTCGGTCTCATCTGGTGGGAGTCTGCCAGGGATGCGCAGAGGGACTCCATCCTGCTCTAGCATGCACCAAGGTGGATTTAGCAATTAGGATGTAGAGGTTGACAGCCGCATCAACGAGACCGAGGATGATGAGGACGATGGGGATTCCTCCTCCATTTAGATTTTCTTTGTTTGGTTTCTTGATTCATATAGGGACAAATTCATAGTTTTTTGGCGCTGTTGATGCCTTTTGCACAAGTCTTGTTTTGTTTTTTTTTCATTTCTGAACTCGTTTGTTGAACTTAATTATGCTAGTTGAATTTCTTTTGCCTCCATTTACTTGTGTTCAATTTTGCTTAATATGGAAGTTACCATGCCTAGAAAAAGTGTTGGTAAGTTTCCCCAGTCCAGAATTAACCCGTAAACTGACTTTTAGTCGAAACGACACCTCCGATTAGCTTCTGTAATTGTCATATCATTAACCACATGAGGAAATCTAGTTCACTAATAGATATAGGCAAACTACCATAGAAGCCATATAGTTAACGATATCACCATATCATTAACGAAATTGCAATATCGTTAACAATATTGCTCATATCATTAACGATATCACCAAGTCGTGAACGATATTGCGCCCAGATTCTAGATTTTGCTTTCTTTTCTTCTTTTCTTCAAATGGCAACCCACAACCAACAACTTTGGTCTTTCTTACACACACTGAAGAATCTGGATTGGAAGAAACTTGAGAGGTTTGGCTTATGAGGGCTTCGATGTCTCTCTTTCTACCTCGTAAATACGGTTTTAGTTAGGGTCGCTCTTTCATTTTGGGATCCGACCACCCTCATCTTCTGATTTTCTCACCAAGAGTTATGCCCAATGATCGAGGAGTATCAGGCCATCCTTAGGATCCCATTTCCCCGGGCATTCCTTTTGCGGTCCCATCTTATCACTTCGTTTCTTAGGCTACCCTCTCATCCACCATCTCTTGGAGCGTTTTGGGTCGATGCCATGTTGGAGTAGTGTGTCGGCGCTTTGAGGTCTCATGTCGCCTGGCCTTATATGGTGGCTTTGCTCCTAATGTCGGAGTTTATCTGTGGGGTTGGACCTATTACCCCATTTCGATCGTTGTCCGTCATTGATCCTCTTTCTCGGGGGAATTCTCCATCTGCACTAGCATTGGTGGAGAATCTCATTAGCATGAATGCTGCTATCGTGTACCCTGATCTAGTTAATGACCGCTTCACTCTTCTTGAGGTAAGCCAAAATTGATGATTTATTGATTCTCTTCATTCTCTGCAACTCTAACAGGGTTTATTTCAGGTTTGGCTATTGGAGAAGCTTTCTCTGATTGGTGATCCATGGGGGAATCCTTCTGATTAATCACCCATTACCTACAACAAGTGGGGTCTGACTACTGAGGGACAATCCCAGATGAACAAGCACTATTGGGTTTAGGCTTTCGGTCAACTTTCTGATAACAGGGTCCGCTAGCTTTGCCCCTGGTGGGTGATTACTCATGTGGCGGTCCTGATGCATGAAGACGGGATCCTACTAATGGGTTTATATCTTTCTACATTCTACTTGCTTAGCCACATATGTAGGCAGTACGGGAGGTGCCAAAGGATACCACGTAACATTTGCTCATCTAGGGGTCTGAGTGGCATCATTCTTGGCTAGATAGACTACCGCTCTTGTGGGTTCAGCATACTCAGTTTTCTCTCCTTGATTATGGGTCGATCAAGATTACGGAGACTGATAGATTTTATCACGGATGGCTAGGAGCAATCAGGTCTCTAAAGGATCCTGAGTTGTATTTTTAGGTGACCCTTGAATGGTCAAGGGAAGAAGATGTGGTTGAGCCCTTACGGCCGCAGGTAGAGCCAGCTTGATGACTTGTCAAGAATGATGCTATTTTATTTTTTAAAAAAAGAAGAATAATCGACTTTTGCTTAGAATATACTAGTGTGGTATGATTCTATTGGATTTATCTGTCTTTTCTTTTCCTAAGTACAAACTATTGAAGTAATTGAATTGTGAAATGCTTGTTGTTTACTCGTGACATTTCAACCATTGGTAGTCATACATTTCCATAAACATATGCATGAATATTTTCAGCAAGAAATGATATCTTTATTAATGAAATAAGTCAAAGTACAAACATTTCGAATGATCTAACCCTGTCATTAATTAGCCCTCTCAAGTTTTGTAACTAATTAAATTTTTTCTCTCATTGTCCTAAGTTTTTCCTGAGTCACCCTTTCGAGTTTTCAACTCAACAGACTATCTTATTTTGCAAAAAAAGACCCTAATTTTTAATCAACCAACAGAGTGTTAGCTGATGGGCTTATTAACAGATATCTTTTTTTTTATGTTTTGTGTTGCTTTTCTGGATTTATTTCTTTTCCTAAATGTGGTAGCGCTTAATCCTATCTTGATTGATCGGGTGATGAATTCATTGCCATCCATATCCATAATCTTGACTGCTCCTTTACTCATCACTTTCTTGATCACAAATGGACCTTCCCAATTGGGTCTGAATTTCCCTTTGACATCTACATTTGAAGATCTCAGCTGCTTCAATACCAAGTCTCTTACTTTCAGGGGTTGCCTATAGTGTTTAACTTTACAGTTTTATACCCTGGCCATCTGTTATACATTTGCAGGTGATCTAAAGCTTTGAGGTGATGCTCATCGATCATGTTAAGCTATTCGAATCTAGCTCTGGTCCATTTCGACTCTCGTAACTTGGCTTCCAAGGCTATTCTTAAAGATCCTACCTATGTTTCCACTGGTAAAACCGCCTCCATTCCGAATACTAGCGAGAAAGGAGTCTGATTTGTGGTGGTTTGAATGCTCATCCTATATCTCGGACCGTGAATGGTAGCTTATCTGCCTAGTCTCGATAGGTAGTCACCATTTTACTCAGGATTTTCTTTATAGATTTGTTAGCCACCTCAACTGTCCTATTGGCTTGTGGTCTATACGATAAAGAGCGGTGGTGCTCAATACAGTATTTCTCAATGAGCTCTGCCATTACCCCTTGGAATTGAACTCCATTACCTGAGACAATATGGTGAGGGATCCCATAACGAGTGAAGATGTGCTTCTCTCTGAACTTGGCCATTTTCTTGGTGGTGATATTTGAGTAAAATTGAGCTTCTACCAATTTGGAAAAATAATCGACTGCCACCACGATGAATCTATATCCATTACTAGAGGAAGGGTGAATCTCTGTAATTATGTCAGTCCCCCATGCCAAGAATGACCAAGGAGTAGATAAGTTATGGAGATCCGAGGGAGGTAAATGGCTAAGGTCTCCAAAAATTTGGCATTCATGGCAGTTCTTAACCTGCTCGACACAATCTACGACCATAGTGGTCTAATAATATCCTTGATGTTGGATTTTCTTGGCCAGAGCTAAGCCATTCATGTGTGGCCCTCAATCACCCGCGTGCAGTCATCTGATTATGAGCAGGGCCTCCCTCTCATTCAAGTAGCGGAGTAACAAACCCTCCTGGAGTACGTCGGAACCGATCATTATCAAGAAGCTGGAATTGAATGGTTAAGCGATGGAGAGAAGTGCATTCGAAATCAGTCACCCCCTTAGGATAAATCCCATCCCTCATGAATCAGACGATGTCTAAGTACTAGCAGTTGAAATCTGAGTCTTCATCAACTATTACCTCTCTACAATAATAGGGCTCCTTGGCTGATTGAAGAACTAACAGTTTAATGGGTTGGGTCTGGGGCCCTTCCCACATAGAAAACAAAGTGTCTAAAGAATCTAAGATGCATTTATCAAACTTAGCGGAGGCTACCCAGACCACTTCTAGATAGGGGCAAAGTGATTCCTCCTTAATCTCCCAATCACAAGTCGCTTATCGTATGACCAATGCTGAATCTCCAATGACTAAGAGTTCTTTAGCCCTGACCCTTCTCAGTACTTCCAAGCTGAATAAATAGGCCTTGTATTCTGCCCCGTTATTCATGAGTGGGAATTCCAAGCTCTTGGACAATGGAATGACTTCATTCTGAGGTGTGATCAACACTACACCCAGGCCTGCTTTCATGGAACCATCGAAGTACATGGTCTACTCCTTCTTAACTTCCTCTACCAAGGATAATTATTCATTTGGGAACTCTAGGATTTCCACATAATCAGAGTGTAACGCTTGATTGGTTAAGAATTAGGTAACCGCTCAGCCTTTGATGACTTTCCTTGTGATGTACTCAATGTCAAACTTAGAGAGGAGCAACAACCACCGAGAGAGTTTTCCCGCCAATGCGGGAGACTGGCACAAGTACTTCATGGGATTGACCTTAGCCACTGCCTGTAAATGATAAGATTAGAAGTAGTGGTGCAACTTCTCAGTCAGTCATACCATTGCAGCGCATATCTTTTCCACCACCGTGTAGCGGGTCTCATACTCTAGCAGCTTCTTGCTTAAGTAGTATCTCGCATGCTCCCTTTTATCATCATGCTTTTTCACTAGCATTGCCCCTATAGATGACTCTTCAATGGCTAAATAAAGAATAAGAGGGTGCCCTAGCACGGGGGGCTTTAGGATAGGAGGGTTAATCAAGTATTGCTTGATCCTTTTAAATGCGATCTGGCACTAGTCATTCCATACCATCGGTTGTTGATTCCATAGAAGCTTAAAGATTGGCTCACAAACGATAGTCAAGGGGGCGATGAACCTGTTGACATATTACAAGGATCCCAAGAATAACCGCACCTCTTTCTCCATCTTTAGCACAAGCATCTTCTTGATGGCTTGGCTCTTTTCTGAATCCATTTCCATGCCCCTTTGGCTCACAATGTGCCCTAACAGGATGCCTGAGGTAACCCCAAATACGCATTTCTTCGAGTTTAAGCAGAGATTGTATTTCTCAATTCGAGTGAGGAACCTGTCGAGGAAATTCGGATTCTCTTCTCGAGTGTTGGACTTGACTAGCATATCATCAACATACACTTCTACTTTCTTATGGATTAAGTTATGTAGTATGGCTGTTGCGGCTCTTTGATAGGTTGCTCTGGCAATCTTCAACCCAAAAGGCATCACTTAATAATAATACACCCCCACTTGATGATAAAGTCGGTTTTATTCTTGTCTTCAATAGCCATGAGGATCTAATTATACCTCGAGAAACAATCCATGAACGAGTATATAGTAGCCCAAGCAGCACTGTCAACCAAAATGTTGATATGAGGTAGAGGGAAGTCATCCTTTGGAGAGGCCTTATTTAAATCTCAGAACCTGGATGATGTTGGCTAGCCAGGTAGGATATTTTACCACTTCCAAAAACTTGGCTTCTATCTTCTTGGTTACTTTTATCTTCACCTTCTCAGCCCACTCGGGTTGCAATCTTCGTAGCTTTTGCTTGGTAGGTTTAACTCGTAGATCAGTTAGGATTCTGTGATTGGCAATCTCTTTATCAACCCTAGGCATGTTTTCATATAACCAAGTGAATGCTACCATGTGTTTTCTAAGTACATTTGTTATCTCACGTTCTTCCCCAAGAGTCAAATCACTCAAAATTATCACCATTTTAGGTAACTCATCCGTACCCAAATTTATTTCATGCAAAGAGGTATCAGTTATGCTAAAAACATTATGCGTATGATCATGAAAATGCATATTGCCATTTGGCGAAACATCATACTAGTAAGCAAAGTTTGGATTCATCGATTGAAAAGCCTCATAGGTAGAGTTGTTGACATAAAAAAATGTTACTAATGTTGAAAATTACATCAGAAGCATCATTCCCCTCTACATGCAAGGGTCTTCATTCATCACAGAGGCTGGCTCCTTAGGTGTGGGCAAAGCTACTCCTAGTGTGATGATCCCCGCAGCTGCAGCTAGCTAGTCCTTCTTGGCACCTCTTGCCTCTTTCTTCATCAAGATGGCCAAGGCTTTGGTGATAGCCGCAATTGCCTCTTGCACCTCATCTTCCATAGGTTCAGATTCAAGTTCATCTTCAATGAACATCTTCGCTTTCCCCTTGTCCTTAGTAGCATCAACCACAACTTTGGGAGCCACAACCTACATCCCTTCTTCCACAACAGCCCCTTCCGGGCACTCAATTTTTCCTGATCCATCCACAGACTCACTGATTGGAGCTAACATACACTCATCCAAAAAGTCTTACACATCCCCAAAAATCTCAAATTCTAGCGCTTCCTCCTCACCTACCAAAACCATCTCACTATCCCCCATGTAGTGCTTACCCCCTTCAATGTCACACACGCTGACCATATTGTAGAAGGATGGTTGCTTGTATTCGTAAATCTTGTGCCCCGGGGTGAATCCCAATCCTGCTTGAGGAGTCAATAAGAGGGTCAGTGGCTTCTACCATTCCCTGATGATATTTATCGAGTCCTTTCCCAAAGATAACCCATTACCTCTTCATGATTCTCATTAGAACCGCTGAGAAGTAGCGGTACCCCATAAGGATTTTCTTCTTCTTCTCTACCCGGCTGATCATATCCACCCTCAACCCTTTAAGCGCTTGCTATGCAAAAGCAGCTGCCGACATCACTGACTCCTTTTCTGCCTCTATAGTTATTGGTTTGCCTTGATGAACCAATTTTATCTTCTAGTGGAGCGTAGAGGAGATAGCACTGAGAGCATGAATCCATGGCCTACCCAATAGCAGGGAATAAGATACCGGGATATCCAACACCATGAACTTAACTTCTGACTTTACCTTATTCACTATTACGGCCATGGTAAACGTTCCCACAACCCCGCCCTTGGAGTCATATTAGGCCCGGATGATTGTATCTGACCTTTCTAGAATGTTTTCACTTAAACCCAAGTGAGGCAGCACCTTGAGCAGGCACAGGTTCTAAACCGACCCATCATCGATCATCACGCAAGGGATGGACCTATCAAAAATATTGACCTGGATGAAGAGGGCCTTGTTGTGATTCTACTATTCTGGTGGCAGGTCCAACCAGTTAAAGGTGATGGTCGGGCTATTCCTCAAAGGTGTCCCCTCTTCTATCGCTGAGCAAATTTCGATCATCGAAGTAGTCGACGTCGCTTCCATCTCCATCAACTTTTGCACTAGTCCTTGGCGGTGTGCCTTGGAGAAGGGCAATAGCTACCATATGCTATACTTGGACTACATGCACTTGAGCTGATTGACCAAGGGGTCAACCTCAAGCTCGTCTTCATTAACCAACAGGGGAAAGGGTTGCAATGTATGATCCCTTGTAATCTCTTCAGTCGAGGAATTCCCGAGCTGAATTGGAATATTCTTGTAAATTTAACCACTACGTATCACCCTTAAGATTACATTCTCAACCACCCTTGTTTTTGCGGGTGTCTGCCATGGGTATTATGGATCCTCTCTCCTTCTCTTCACATTCATCAGTTGGTAAGAATCTAGGTTAATCGACCCCTTTCCATATAAGATCTTCTCACCTTCTACCAACTGGGTGCCATCCTTATTTCCTTTTCTTCGAGACTTCAACGTATAACCATCCAAATCAATGGGCTTTGCCTAAACTCTTCTCACTTCTAGCTCTTGCTCCTTATCATTCACTCCGTTTACAACATACACAATCTCAAATAGATCATAATCATCCATCGCATTCTTGACAGATCCAAGGAATGATCCTACTGAATTTACCCCTGGGGAAGACTGAGCAAGCATGTCCAGGACTTGATTTGAGGGGATCCTGGTTCCTACGACGAAGATACGATGGTCCCATTCTCGAAGGTGCCATTTAATGTTGATTCTTATCTCAATAATGTTAACGAAACCTAGATACTCATTCACAGACAGGCGCTCACGAATATCCTGTTGTGTCGCATCAATCAACATCTTCATGAGTTGTTCAGTGTGGGCTTGTGTCTGATCACCACTTGGAGGGACATCCACCTCTGCGCATATACCCTGAAAGGTTCATACTCATCTTGCCTGCAAGCCGCCATGTCTCTTATTCCCACTTTTGGCCTTTCCATGAACATGAAGCTTTCACGGAATGCCCGAGAAATGTTCCTCCAGTTGTTCCTCATGATGGGCGACTGGTTCATGTACCATTCACTCGCAGTTCCTATTAAAGAGAGTGGGAATAGAGTGGCCAACATTTGTTCTAATAGGTCTTGGGCCAGCATGAATGCCTCGAATTTGATAAAATAGAAAGATGGCCCCTCACTTCTATCATATGAGGGCATTCCCCCAAGGCTAAATCTAGGGCAGCTGCATTGCATCCACCCTCCTACCTCTGATGAGATGGCTTCTTCTTCTATCGTTGCATATGGAGCTCTCCAGTCATTAATGGCCATGATGCGCTCTCCTCTACTAGCTTGCACGACCATTTTCAAAACTTACTCTTCTGGAAAGCCTAAGCCAACAGCACAAAATGAGAACCCAATCTAGTTTGCCAACTGGTCCAACTTCCTCCCTTTTTCCATCAACATTTCTAGGCTTGTTATCCTTAGCCTGAACAACCGCTCATTGTAAAGCTGGCGGGTTCTACCCATTATTCTTCCTATCATCACATGCTCATCCATCCTCGCCTTCAACACTACCTCAATTGATATCCATCTTTGGATGTATTCACAGAAACTCTCCCCTTAACTCTAGGTGCAAGCTATCAACTCTTGCATTTCGATCTTTAGTTGCTCTAAGAAAAAAAGTGCTCCCTAAACACACTGGAGATCCACTCCCAAATTTCATTCACAGCCCTAGGTGGGAGGGTGTACCACTCTGTAGCTATCCTTGATAGAGAACAATGGAATAACTCGGCCATCATCCCCTTAAAAAAAACCTTTTGCCCGTTACAAAGCCTCAAATTTGAGAAGATGGAAATATAGTGAGTCTTTTTCATCGAGCACGAGCATCCCGCACAGATTGAAATTTGGGTCCATGCGCTGGAAGGACACCCCAAAACCTAACAAACTGGCTCCCTCCTCAAGAGCAGCCATGATACACCTCTCATCCATTCAGGCCTCTATCACCATCACAAATTCACTAGTTGCTTCCCTAATACACTACATCACTTACTTCTCTCCTAGCCTAAAATTTACCATTCTTATCACTCCATCAAACTGCGGGAGTGGGTTGGTCTTAGTGGTTGGTTTCAACCTCGGCTCCTCCACCACCTCATCCTTTACCAACATTTGGATGGCCTTTAAAAGATCTTTACAATTATTCATTCGGTGGCCTACCGCTACGTGGTAGTTAAAGAAATTATGCTTGTCTTCCCAGATGAGTGGCGATCAGGTCTTCAGACTGTCTAGCTTCTTCAACTCCCTCAACTTTTTGAAGAGAAAGCCAAAGTTGGCTTCATACGGAGAGATTCTGTGAGATTTCTTCCTTGAAAAACCTTACTACAGCAACTAGCTCAGACTAGACTAATTGGACTGCAGCTTACTTACCCTTAGACTGTGAAGGGTTAGTGGATGATGATCCCGAGTCATTCTTCCTTAACCACGTCTTATTGTTAGGCTGTCCCGCTGGCATCTCTAGGGATTCAATCTGTTCCATGCGCTCAACCTTCTCGAACACTTCGGTGTAGGAGGCTAAGGTATCCATCCCCAACCTCTTCACATACTTCGATAAGGCTCCGGCCAACAACTTCACGATTATCTCAGGTAGACTAAGACTATCATTCAACCAGAACCTATTTGAAGTAAGGCTTAAACATTTCCCTAGGCTTTTGTCTTACAACCTCAAAATTCTGCGTAGTTATCTTCATCTAGGAGTTGCAGCAGTATTGCTCCACTGCTAACAGGCGCTGCCAGTTATGGTACACCTCCATGGGCAAGTTATTGTACCATTGATTTGTAGGAGCTGCTAGCATCACTATGAACATCTTTACCAGCATCTTATCAATGACTTGACGGGCTCTCATCATGGTCTCATAATTTTTTAAATGAGCCTAGTGGTTATATCTTCCCCATTAAACCTCACCAACTCCGGCATTAAGAAGTTTTCCGGGAGCCACTCATTTCTTGGCACTACCGAATTGCATGAGCAGCCAAAAATTGTTGCTAAAAATCTTCCATACTTTGCTGGAATGAAGAATAACTCATCTCTGGCCTAGCTTGGAAGCCGTACTAATTGTAGAGATCTTGGGGATAGGTTGGACCCCTTGGAGGAAGTGTTGAACTAGGTTAGGCCAAGAATCAACTAGGATATTATACCACTAGCACATTAAAACTTGCACCATATCTAAATTATGGAGCCTGAAATGATGCCCCATACTAGGGGAAGAAACCTTGAACGGGGGGGGATGAAACTTGAGGATGGCTTCCCTGGCCTTACTACTACCGCAAATTGATGATAACCCGGTTGCCCGAGGTAAACTGGAGGATTCAAGACCAACTGGTTTATCACTACCCTATCCTGATCAGTGCTGCCCGATGTTTGGCCGGTGCTAAAACTCGAATGTCATAGTGTAAGGGGAAACTGCGATGGAGGGAAGATCGGCCTGGCTTGGCTGAATGCTTGAGAGTTCCATGCACCGAATTGGCCATTAGATTATGGGAATGTATGAGGAGTAGAGCCTGGCCTCTTAGCCATAGAATGACTAGCGGTAGCGGGACCTTGGAGATTCTCGATGAGCTCTTGGGTAGATTAACATGTCCTCCTGCTGCCTAAGAAGAGTGTGGAATTGCATGGCCTGAGTGAACTGGTTACTATAGAGAACTACATTAAGAGTATTAGCTATCTCCTGACTTAACCCTAATTACAGGGTCACAGGCCTATCAAGAACTCCCTAATTACTTCCCCTTGAAACATTTCATTTCTCTGCCATCTTAATAACTTATCTTGAACCAAAGACTGACCTCTGCGTTGAATTGAAACTTAAATCTATATCTGAACCTAAATCCTCACTTGAATCCGTGTACGAAAAGCCCTCTACCAATGATTTTGTCCGGTGATCCACGGTGGGAGAAATCCGGACAAGGCAATGAACAGGCCTCTTCCAAGTAGACCTGTTTGCAGCCCGGGTTACCCCCCTGGCTCTGCCCGAGGCTGCTTCAACGGGCCGGGTTTGGAGACTCGTTTTTTAAAAAAGCCTGGCCCGAGCCCGAAGCCTGAAGATTTATGGGCCGGGTTTGGTTTTTATATAAATACCCAAGCCCGGCCCGATGAATATTTTTATTTATTTATTATATATTTATACATTAAATTTATAATTATTTTAAGTTCCCATATTTTATTTTATTAAATTTGTATACTTGATTACAATAAATTTTACTGAATATTAAAGATTTTATGTAAACAATGCAATTATATTAAAAATTTAAACATATTTTGATCTACTTTATATTTTTTTAACTTAGTTTAATAAAAAAAAATTTATAACAAAAAAAATATTCATGGGCTTGGGCCGGGCTTGGGAATGACCTTGTAAACCCGGCCCGAGCCCAAAGTTCTAAAGTATGGGCTTGGGCCGGGCTTGGGTTAGCGATTTTTGTATAAAAACCCCGAAGCCCGGCCCAACCCGCCTCGATGAACAGGTCTACTTCCAAGTCTTAATTGAAGCAAGCATAACTAACCGTCGTCAGAAATGAAATGCATGTTTGACCGACTTAAGACTATTGCGTGGAATGCTTATGAGATGGCTGTGATACAAGGGTTAGTATGCTATGATAATGAATAAAAGATTGTTGCCGGCTTAGAGGTAAGTGGGCTTGCCAATTGATAAGTGTATAATTACACTTATTATCAATATAATTTTGCACACCAAAACACTATAGTTTAAGACATTTTTATACTTCATATAAAAAATTTCATGGGGTATGTAGTTGTTTTTGGTGCAAATGCAGATACTAGGTAAATCTTGGGAGTAAAATGATCTAAAGTGGAATTCTATGTAAAAAGAGTGAAAAAGGTGCAAAAAGATGCGTGGAACTTAAAGATTTTGCTTAGGATCGAAGCTGTCGAAGATCGGTGAAGTTACAAGAAGAATTCTGAAGAAAAACACAATTCACGGTTGTGACATCAATGTCGCGACTTGATACACTTCAGAAGCAAAAAATTGTCAAACAAAGATTCACGGTCATGACTTGTATATCGCGGTCGCGACTTGGACAGTTTTTTGGTCAAATCTTCTTAACTACCAATCGCCAGATAAGAATAATCAACCGCCATCAACTACTAATGAAAAGACACTTATTAGAAGTCAACCACTCATGAATAGATGCCTATCCATTGTGGATAAGATTAAAGCTTCTCAACCAATCACAATGAAGTGATGCAATCGTTCGCTAATGGACATAACTCTTCATTTGGATAGACTCAACCCTTTGAACTCTATAAATAGGGCTCCAAACCTTATAAATTTCATGTATGGTGTGGCATTGGAATTAGAAAAGTGAGAGATATAGTGTGTGTGTGTGTGTGTGTGTAGATAGAGAGTGAAAATATTTAGTTTTCGCTACGTTCATAAGTGTTAGCGAGAAAATGTTTAAGTGATTCGAATCCTTGTTTCGATCACTAGATTTCTCTACATATTCGAGCGATTGTTGTATAAGTGCACTTTCAAATCACTTATCAATAAAATTTTTCGTTCTTCAACATTCGTTTGCTCGATATTCACAAAGAATAGCATCCTAGTGGAGGTTCTGTACGGGCCGAGACCGAATTCAAAGAAGATGCATGAATTGCAGGAATTGATGACTCCCATTAAAGAGTGGATATGGTTTGATCAACTTTAGATTTAACTTGCATACGTTACAACTTTGCTTTGCATTCTACTTATACTTTCTATTTCAAAGTTAATGATATGTCTATGTGTCATAATGCGTATTTCATGTTGAGTCTTTTATATTAATCAAGTTATAAACCTTTGAGTTAACTTTGAGAGTAGTTTCGGGGTTAACGAGATTGTGTATAGTCACTGGATCTGTGATTTTAACGTTGTTTAATGAGCCAACATTTTTGGAATGGTAACTTGCTAAATGTGGCTATGTGAGAGCGACCCGTACTAAGCATAGTAATATTGTTGTCTAGGTTTATATAATCGTCTTAATTCATTTGCCCTAGATTTTGAAAAGTCATTTCATGTGTTGATCTACAGTGAATCATTGAACATCTGAGTGTCTAGAACCGATTATGTTAAATTAGTCTAGTGAACGTAATAACTTTGTTGAACTTGCATGTTTTCTTTTCTATACTTATTTCGTAGGAAAACTCTATATATTTAGAATCTCTAGTCTTCCATACTTATATCTATCCATTCTTCATTCTAATCCTCCCAACTAAAATCCAAAAATATTTTATTTTCTTTATTATGTTTTTCTTGTTGATCTTTAGAGCTAGTCCTTCCCTATGGGATCGATATCTTTTAAAACTACATCGTAACTGTATACTTGCAGTGGTCACCATTTTTCTATTTAGATAAGCGGTATTGACAACACCTGTTCGTATTTTGAACTCATATCTTATCGGTAGAAAAGTGGGAGACAAAGTTTTTGGCTTCATTGTTAAATAAAAAAATCCTAGCAGTTATTAAAGTCGAAACCTTGCCAACACCAATCCTTTTGGAACAAACCAGCAAGGGTCACCTAATACCTATGTGGTAATAAGCTATCTAAAAGTTTTTAGGAAGATCACATCACAGGGATGCAAAAGGGTATGTTTATCAATCCATTTGAAACAAACTAACCATGATTAAGGTTCATCGTACATCCCATGTGGCAATAAGCAATGGGATGCTGTTTTTGCAAAAAAGGTGACAAGTTTACCAATCCTTTTGAAATAAACAAATCAGAAATGACAAGGGTAGCGTATTATCCAAGTGATAATACACTTTCGACTTTGAGAACTAATTACCATGGATTTCTCTGGATAAATTCAAGTTTGGGTAAAATAGTGTGTTATACCCTATGGTTTATGACTTTAAACGGACAGAGGTTCGAGTACCGAGCAGGCACTGCTATAACCATGGATGATCCTTTCTTAGGTGATACTATCTCATTACGTCTTTCTAAATCTAGGTAAGAGTTATCGGGGTAAAATGATGTGTTATACCCGATGGCTTACAACTCCAAATGGATAGAGGTTCGAGTGTAAGTAATCACTGCCATAACCATGGGTGATCATAATCCTAGGTAACGCTATCTTACCGCGTCTTCTAATTCTAGGTTTGAATTCGGGTGAAACCGTGTGTTATACCCTATTGCTTAGAAGTTCATGATTCTAAACGGAAAGAGGTTTGAGTGCCAATTAGGCACTACCATAACCATGGGTGACCCTAATCCTAGGTGACGCTCTCTCATTGTGTCTCTCTAAATCTAGGTAGGTGATATTGGGGTAATGACACATGTGTGTATAATTTGTATCTGCATAATAAATCGTGGTTAGCATAATGATTAACATGAAATAAACGTGGTGATGAAATGACCACATAGCATATAGCATGCCACGTATCACTTCCAACCTTATGTCTCTCGCGCGTAAGGGTTAGGCTTCTAAACCTAGGCTTGGATCATCTTAATACCGTGAAGTAATAAGGAGTGAATCTGCACAAGAGATGCATTTGTTTTGGTAAACCTAGGGGAAGTATTTAAGATTTCCTTCTATGAGTTCGGTCATGGGTTTTTGATGTAGAAGGTTCTTGTTGCACTATGATACACTTCAAGCCTTTCCTTGAATATGTGCGAACGAGGGAGGTACATGAGATATGGCAATGAGTGTTCCACCCGCTTAAGTATCTTTGGTCGACAAATGGGTTACAAATGATACTTAGCAAGCTTCATGGTAAATAGGGCATCCTAATCTTAAAGGCTAAGCCATCTAATGCATATGCTCTTATTCAATATTTTAAATGTGGGTCAACTCATTTGATGACCTTTCAATACTCAGTTAAAATCTTTCAAACTTATTTTAAGTTTACAAAAAAGACATTCCCCAGCGGAGTCACCACTGTGAGCGGACGATGTTTAACCCATGCGGTCGATGCGAGGCGCCAACCCCGATGAGATGGGGCATGGGGTTTTTTGAAAAGGAATGGTGTTTCTGTTAAAAAAGATGTTTCTTGAAAACGATTTTCAGGTTAAAAGACTCAAGACCTAAATCTCTAGTCTATGTTACAGAGTCGCACTCGGATCAGCTCTTCCGAGAAAATTTTGTACAGCTTAGAATTGTTTACCTAATAGAACAACGATTCGGGTTTGGATGAGTTACTTACTTTGTTGTCATTTGAGTTAAATTGCACTTATGCTAGAAACCACGTTTATAATATTTAGTTTATCACACATGCATAAAGTGTTAAAGTAATTGTGGAAAGTAAACACGTAGGAAATTTAAATGTGCCTAATCTATGGAGGAATTAATTACATCATTGGGATGGGGGATTACAAATCCCCTAAACACATCGAAGTCTAAGGAATACAATCACCTAAAAAAACATCGATATCTAATGAATATTAATATTAAAAGTGATACCCGATGGAAATTAAATCCAAACATTCATCTATCCTAAACTACCTGCATCCACATAGGTTAGCACAAATACGACACATCACACGTAGTTGCAAATATGTTCGTTTTGATCTTTTGCGAGACTTGAGCGGTCTAATTTAAAACATCAAAATATTTGAAAGTTCTTTCATATAAAAAGGGTTCATTTTATACACATAAGTTATTTAATCATTTTATTAATGAAAATGCCACGTGTGAATATTTGTCATGTCGGTTATCCGAGAACTTCGATTCCCTTCATCGGGGTTTCCTAACGCACTTCATAATAATATTGATGAAAATAAATCTAAGTCCAAATATACAAATAAAATGGAGTTATTGAACCCATTCCAAAAGGGCAACTATTAAAGTTGGTAAAATAGTATCCCCGATAAAGGGGAACCAAGTTCAACCATTCAAACACCTTTCGAACTGATTTCAGTTTCATAAAATCCTTAAACATACATCTTATGTTACTTATAAACTCAGGTTTTAGGATTGAATGGTCACCACTGACCATCCTGAACATAAAACAAAATTTGAAGATGCTTAGAATGCAATACCATTAACAGCATTGCTGATGTCGTTAATGATATTGCAATGCCGTTAACGACATTGCAAAGATAGAACGGATAGTTTTTGCAGATTTATACATTTTTACAATTTCACATATCAAGTATATATACATGGTATAAATAAGTGAGACACGACTCTAGGAACTTAGAGGCTTACCCCAAGTCGTGAATCCACCTCGCTAGGTCCATGAAAATCCTCGGAAAGTCCTCCTTGTTTCTTTGATTCGGTTTCGCGATTTTGTTGAAAAGTGATGAGTAATAGTCTACTCTTATTCGGGAAGTGAAAACTTCCTGAATAAAAGTCTTGGAAAGTTGAAGAAAGGAAGTAATAGTCCTTCTTCTATCAAGTATAGACTTTGCAAAATACTTCAAACTAGAAAATCGGTTGAAATTGAAAGAAGGGAACAAGTATTCCAAATGAGTGGAGATACTTACTAAGAGCATTTGAAACAAGTTCTACTGAGTTAGAACTTAGAGGAAGTGATCAAAGAAAATCTAAACCTCAAAGCTTGCTTAATTTCCTACACAACTCAAATTTGGCTAAGTGAAGAACTAAACTTCAAACTTGCTTAAATAAACCCAAATGTCCCAGGTTCATGCCCTTTTCATGAACTTGCACTCTCTAATTCTAGAACTACAAGTTATTATGAGTTAAAAGACCCTAACTTAATTGCCAAATGTTCTGGAACACTAAGAACACTCAAGAAAACTTCAAATTCAAACTTTGCTTAGAGCTCTCTCTCTCTCTCTTGCTTTCTCTTTGCACGAAAATGAGCTCCCCCCTCTGAAACTCCTCTCTACACTTAAAGATCTCCATTCAATCCAAAGTCAACTTAGTTCCTAGGATAGGCCATTCTTTACTTTTTTTTTTTCTTTTTTCCTTTTAATACTTGATCCCATGTGAAGAAGTATGTAAAAGGTCCTAAGTAATGTGTCTAGATTGACTTTGCAGAGAAAATGTCCGAGCATGTGGGGGGTGGGCTTTTGATCCAAAAATTACAGAAAGTGCAATTTTGGTTTTGCTGCAAATGCGTTGTCGTTAATGACATGAGGTAATGTCGTTAACAACATCAGTCATGTCGTTAACGACATGGCATTCCTGGGCAGGCTTTTTACATTTAAAGTGAGCTTTAAGGAATGGAAGGCCCAAAGAAACAAAGAAGATTTTCTCTAAGGATTTTTTAGGACCCTGCAGAATGTTCTGCTAACAAGGGAAAAAATTACAGCTTCATCATCGAACTCACGAGTCAGGAGCAAAATCCCGTGCTCACAACTGTCTCATCGCGTTATATGAAACTAAGTAAGTGACATCAATGTGATATCAAGGTAAAAAACAAATGTCATGTGTGTGCATATCTTCGTGTCTGCATAAAAGATCGTGGTTGGCATGATACTTAATAAGAATAAAACGTGATGATGAAAGTGGTAAAAAAGTAACACGCAATGTATCACTTCTAACATTATATCTCCGTGCATAAGGGTTAGGCTATTAAGTCTAGGATTGGATCATCTAAATATCATGAGGATATTAAGAGTCAAACCTAGATAATAAAAGATGCAATTTTTTTGGTAAACCTAGGGAAAGTATCTACGGTTTCCTTATATGAGTTTGGTCATGGGATGTTGATGTAGAAGGTTCTTATTGCACTATGATACACTTCAAGCCTCTCCCCAAATAGGTGTAAATGAGGGAGGTACATGCGGTATGGTAATAAGTGATCCACTCGCTAGGCATCCTTGGTCACCAGTGTTCACAAGTGATGCTTTCGCAAGCTTCTCGGTATAATAGGGCACCCTAATCTTAAAGGCTAAGCCATCTAATGCAATATGCTTTTTTGAAATATTTTAAATGTGGGTTAACTCATTTGACTACTTTTCAATACTCACCTATAATCTTTTAAACTTTAAAGTTTATAAAAAAGATAGTCCCTGATAGAGTCACCACTAGGAGCGGACGACGTTCAACTCCGTGTAGTCACCGTAAGGCGCCGACCCCGTGAGATGGGATGTGGTGGTTTTCAAAAAAGTGTGATGATAAAAAAAGATATGACATTAAAAAATCGAAAACCTAAATCTCTAGCCTATGTTACAGATTCGTGACTCGAATCAGCTCTTCCAAGAATATTTGGTACAACCTAGATCTGTTTGCCTAATCTATACCATGGTACAGAGATTCGAGTTTGGTTGAGTTACCTACTTCGTCATCATTTGAGTTAAATTACACTATTTAGAAATCATGTTTATAATATTAGAACTTACCTAGATATATTCAGCTTATGTGATTAATTTATCACGCATGCATAAAGCAGTAAATAAATAAATTGCGAAAAGTAAACACGTAGGAAAGTAAATGCACCTAGTCTACGGGAGATTAATTACATTCTGGTATTGGGGATACAAATTTCCTAAATACATCAAAATCTACGGGATACAATCACCTAAAATACATTGATATCTGACAAATAGTACAATCGATTTCAAAATTAAATTCAATATACGAAGGAAATTAAATCCTAACAATCATCTAATCTTAATCTCCCCTGCTTTCATAAAGGTTAACACAAGTAATATTGCACATCACAAGTATAAGCAAGTATGTTCGATTTAATTTTTACGGGGACTGAGCTATCTAATTTAAAATAATGGGAGGTTTAAAATTCTAAAATAAATAAAGATTCATTTTATACACAAATAGGTTGTCCATTTTATTTAGTGAAACTGCCACATGGGAATATTTGTCAAGTCAGATATCCGGGAACTTGAGTTCCCTTCGTTATGTTTTCCTAACACAACTTTGTAATATATGGGTGAAAATATAAATCAAGGTCAAAATTAAATAACATATGGGTGTTCTTGAACTCATTTCGAAAGGGAGATTGTTAAAGTTAGTGAGATTTATCCCGATAAAGGGGATTAACTTTAACCACCTGAACACTTTCCAACCAACCTCAATACCTAGAAAATACTCAAGTATATACTTTATGTTACTTAAAAACTCAAATTTTAAGTCTAAATAGTCACTATTGAACATAAGCTGATACTTAATATTTTCCGAACAGGCTGTTTGCACTACAATGCTATTAACAGCACTGTTGATGTCTTAAATGACATCACCATGTTGTTAACAAAATTACAGTGATAGAATCGGCAAGCAGTTTACAATTTTGCACTAACCACCAAAAACATAACAAACATGCACATATATGTAAAGCATAACTCTAGGATCTCAAAGGCTCATTGCATAGTCGAAAATCCACTTCTTTAAGATCCACTAAATTCCCCGAGAAGTCCTCATTGTTTTGTGATTTGGTATGGTTTGGTTTTGTAAAAAAAGCTTAGAAATAGTTGAAAAGGCACTCCAAATAGAAATGGAAATTCCATAACATTTGTTAGTCTTAAAACGAGTGAAAAGGGGATAGTAATCCTTTTCACTAAAGTTTTAGACTTTTGCAAAGTTAACTTAAAAAATAAAGTTTGTAAAAAAGGGAAATATTCCAAATGTGTGGAAGTACCTATCAAACACTAAAAAAAAATTATATTAGTCTAGAACTTGATGAAAGCCTACCAAAATATAACTAAACCTTAAGTTTACTTAATTTCTGTAATAATCTCAAACTAACTCAAGAGTGAACTAAACCTCAAACTTGCTTAAGAAATTAACAATTGATCCCTAAATGTCCCAAGTGTTATACATGATGAATGCCCTAGAGGTAATCAGGGCGATATATCTTTATTAGTTATAATGTACATACGGTTTCGAATTATTATTAATAATAATAATTAAGGCATCTTTGTTGATTGTTAGTGCTTTCTGTTTATTAATGTATCTCGACGGTATCATATATGTGTAATATTTAATATGTATATGCGCATTGATGAGATAAAGTCCATGATTACTTCATAGGGTAAAAGTGCGTAGACATATGTGGTGTGAGAACTGCACATACTGGTTACTATGAATATTCTAAATATCCCTAGTCATAGTTTCATTGAGATTGAACATCAATGGAATGGACAACTAGCATGTGTAGGCTTACTCCTTGGATTAGATCTAAGCAGCCGATCTCACGAGCTGAAGCTGGTACCTTGAGTGAACACATGAATTTTATTCGGGTAATACATTGGAGACTGCTATAAGATAGACACTCGAAACAACCATATCCATGTGTTGGTGTCATATCTTATTGCAGTGACCTAAGATAACGATTACCTTATGTAGGAGTTGCTATACTTTGGGTCATACTAATTCATACCCTAGCAATCAAGATAACACGGGTGATTTATGGTTATAGTGATGATCACATGTTGGTAAGTTGTATAGTCAAGATAGGATCCATCGCTCCTGATATAGTGATATGATGGGAGATGTACCTTAGGGCTCCTTGTTGAAGTGACACACTTTTAAACCTCTAAACAGAGTATAATACAGATAGAATGGGTTTTAGTCAATCTTGATACATTATGGCTGAGTGGTGTTCTTCATGAACAAGTCTAATTCCATGATAGCTATGGCTATTACATGAGCTAACACTTAATCCGAGCTCAATAAACTGGATGGTACTTAACATGATGGAAGGAGTATATTATATTTGTTACTACTGCAGAACCTGATCAAGTCACAAGCAAGTGACTTTCCAAGTATCGAGGGATCATACTCCTTTAGTAGAAAGCCCATTTGATTGTCTAGAGCTATCAGGTTCCATATTGATCTGGAACACTGAGCTTAAAGGTTCTCGGATGGGAAGAAAAGTTTATGTTAACCTCTAGCAGCTCTATACTTTGGGAACCAATGAGGTCACACACTTTGGGTCTTTATCGAACTAAGTAAAGAACCTATAAACCTGGTTTATGCTGAAAATAAAAGTCGTTGAATCCATTAGAAGAATTATTAATTGGTTGAACCAAATTAAAAATTAAAAGGAATAAGGAAAAAATAGGGAAAAGGTTGCACGAAGCGAGTAAGGGATTTATCCCGTTACGAGTGGGCCCCAAACGAATACAAGATGTTCGTAGTGGGGCCTGCATGGCTACCCTGAGAGCCAATGGGATCGCGGGCTGCTAGTGCTTGGGGACAACCCGCGAGTGCTAGTAGGTTGCAGGCCACAAGTGTTGCCTGCACGCAAGCAAAGCAAGCCCATTAGGGCTTGCCTTATGAAGCAACCCACAGGTTGGCCCACGGGTCCTTGTGACCAGCGCGGCTGTTTGCAACTTTCTACTGATAAGTTTAATAACTTATTCACAAGACTTGGCTACACTCATTCTGTAAGGCTTATCCTTAATAATAATGGTAAAAACTTGTTCACGTGTAAAGCAGGTGTTGTCAATAACTCTTATCAAATGGAAAAATGATGATAACTGTAA
>CATIWQ010025172.1:0-22753 GCA_949673415.1 Euphorbia schlechtendalii
ATTGCGGGAATTGACGACTCCCATTAAAGAGTGGATACGGTTTGATCAACTTAAGCTTTCACTTGCATACCTTACAACTTTGCTTTGCTTTCTACTTATACTTTCTATTTCAAAGTTTATGATATGTCTATGTGTCATAATGCATATTTCATGTTAAGTCTTTCAAGTTAATCAAGTTATATTCATTGGAGTTAATTTTAAGAGTAACTTGAGGGTTAACAATATCGTGTATAATCACTGGATCTGTGATATAACACTGTTTAGTGTGCCAACATTTTTGGAATGTTAACTTGCTAAATGTGGCTATGTGAGAGTGACCTGTACTAAGCATAATATTGATGTTGTCCAGGTTTATATGATAGTCTTAATTCATTTGCACTAGATCTAGAAAAGTCATTTAATGTGTTGCTCTGCGGTGAATAATTGGACATCTGAGTTTTTAGAACCGAGTCTGTTAGATTAATTTAGTGAATCGTAACAACTTTGTTGAACTTGCATTCTTTCTCTACTATCCTTATTTCGTAGGGAAAATCTATATATTTAGATTCTCTAATCTTTCATACCTATATTTACTCATTTTTCATTCTAACCCTTCTTTCCTAAAACATTAATTTATTAGCTAGTCCTTCCCTGTGGGATCGATATCTTTTATAACTACATCGCAACTGTATACTTGCAGTTATCATCATTTTTTTATTTGTTAAGAGGTACTAACAACACCTATATTTTTCATGAACAAGTTTATGGCACCATTGATATATAGTCAAATCTTGTGAACAAACTATTAAACTTATTAGTAGAAAAGTGGATAACATAAGGTAAGTGCGTTCTAAAGATAAAAAATTTGGAGATTATAGTACGTTTTTATATTTTGCTTTTATTTTATTTATATATTTATCTGTTATTGCATTTTGTGTTAAAAATGTTTACTAACATGCACTGGGATAAGTTTTTTGGTGATTACATGATTGATAACTTAATTGATACATGCGTGGATGAAATTTTTCATGTTACATCTCATGAAGAGTCAGCATCTGAATCCCTTGAAAATTTAGAATATTCCTCTGAAACCGAAAAATTAGTTAGAGAAGATGACCCTATACCACCTTCTATAGATAAACCACCCTTAGTAAAATTGAAGCAATTTCTTAGTCATTTGAAGTACGCATTTTTAGGAAGCAACAATACCTTACCCATTATCATTTCTAGTAAGTTATCTAATTTTCAAGAAGAAGCATTATTGGAGACAATAAAGGGTAGATTTAGAAGTATTGGTTGGCAAATTTCTGATGTTAGAGGAATTAACTCTAATATAGTGATGCATTCAATTAATTTGGAAAATGATAGTAAACCTAAGATAGAAGGTAAAGAAGATTAAATCCTCACATGAAGGAAGTTGTTAAAAAGGAGATTATTAAGTTTCTAGATGCAAGAATTATTTATCCGATTTCAGATAGTGAATGGGTCAATCCTGTTCAATGTGTTCCAAAAAAGGGAGGCATTACTGTAGTTAAGAATGAAAAGGGTAACTTAGTTCCTACTAGGATAACAACTGGATGGAGAGTTTGCATAGATTACAAAAAATTAAATGTAGCCACTGGGAAAGACCATTTCCCTTTACCATTTATAGATCAAGTGTTAGAAAAGATATCAGGTCATGCATTTTACTATTTTCTTGATGGATTCTCTGGGTATTTTCAAATTCATATTAAGCCATATGACCAAGACCAAACCACTTTTACATGTCCATTTAATACATTTTCTTATAGAAGAATGCCTTTTGAGTTGTTCAATGCTTCAACTACTTTTCAAAGGTGTGTTTCAGCTATTTTTAGTAAGTATGTGGAGGATATTATGGAAGATTTCATGGATGATTTCTTTGTATATGGAGATTCTTTTGAGAAATGTCTAGAAAATTTGGATAAAGTACTTGTTAGATGTGAGGAAACAAATATGGAATTGAATTGGGGGAAATGTCATTTTATGGTTAATGAAGGTATAGTTTTAGGTCATAACATAGATGAGAAGGGAATTCATGTAGATATAGCGAAAACTTAGATCATTGAGAAATTAACTCATCTCATAAATGTTAAGGGAGTAAGATCATTTCTAGGCCATGCTGAATTTTACAGAAGGTTTATTAAGGATTTTTCACTTATACCTAAACCTTTAACTAATTTATTAGTTAAAGATTTGAAGTTGGATTTATCTGATGACTATTTAAAAGCATTCAACACTTTAAAACAAGCATTAGTTTCGGCACCCATAATTGTTAAACCTAATTGGTCTCTACCATTTGAATTGATGTGTGATGCTAGTGATGTTGTTGTTGGTTATGTATTAGGTCAAAGGTATGAAAAGAATTTGCATGCAATTTATTATGCGAGTCACACTTTGTCTTCTGCACAATTCAATTACTCTACCAAGGTAAAAAGAGATGTTAGCAGTCTTATATGGATGTCATGAATTTAGATCATATTTGATTGGTTCTAAAGTAATAGTTTATACAGATCATGCTACTTTGAGATATTTGTTTGCTAAGAAAGATGCCAAACCTAGATTAATTAGGTGGATCCTTCTTTTACAAGAGTTTGACTTAGAAATAAGGGACAAAAAGGGAAGTGAGAATACTGTAGCTGATCACTTATCTCGTTTAGAAGATGATAACGGATCTATAGGTGAAACTGGTGATATTAATGAAAATTTTCCACATGAAAATCTTATGTCTGTTAGACATACTGTTAGTCCATGGTATGTCAACTTTGCAAATTATTTGGTTAAGCGTACTTTACCCTCTGATTTAGATTCTAATGGTAAGAAGAAATTTCTGAGGGATATTAGATCATTTATGTGGGATAACCCTTATTTGTTTAAGGTATGTACCGATGGTATTATTCATAGATGAATAGATAATACTAACTTTTCTTCAGTTTTAAGTCATTTCCATGATAGCATTTATGGAGGACATTTAGGACTAGTAAAAACCATTGCTAAAGTTCTAGAGAGTGGTTTTATTGGCCAACATTGTTTAAGGATGCTAGAGATTTTGTTCAGAATTGTGATAATTGTCAGAGAATAGGAAACATAAGTCGAAGAGATGAGATACCATTGAAAAACATCTTAGAAGTGGAGCTTTTTGATATTTGGGGTATAGATTTCATGGGACCATTTAATTACATTCCGGTTGCAATTGATTATGTTTCAAAATGGGTTGAAGCTAGCGCATATGGTAAGAATGATGCAAGAGTAGTTGCTAAGTTTCTTAAGCAATTATTTAGTAGATTTGGAGTTCCCAGGACCATAATTAGCGATGGAGGTTCACATTTAATCAATAAGACTTTTGAAAGCTTGATGCATAAGTATGGAGTACATCATAAGGTTGCTACCCCATATCACCCTCAGACTATTGGTCAACTAGAAATTTCTAATCGAGAAATTAACTGGATTCTCAAAAAGACTATCTTGAATTCAATGAAGGATTGGTCAACTAAATTAAGTGATGCATTATGGGCTTACAGAACAGCTTTTAAGACACCTATTGGTATGACACCCTATAAGTTGGTTTATGGAAAGGCTTGTCATTTACTAGTAGAATTAGAGCATAAGGCTCAATAGGCTTTGAAGAATTTGAATATGGATTTACACAAAGCCGGTGAAAGAAGAAAGTTAGATTTAAATGCGTTAGAAGAACTACGTTTGTCATCATATGAAAATGCAAAGATCTATAAAGAGAAGACAAAACGATGGCACGATGCGAAACTACGGGAAAAGAAGTTTAAGATTGGAGATAAAGTTCTGTTATATAATTCCAGACTTTGCTTGTTCCCTGGAAAACTCAAATCTCGTTGGAAGGGACCTTATGAAGTTATTCAAGTATTTGACAATTGAGCATTGGACTTGAAAGCCGAAAATGGAGCAATATTTCGAGCTAATGGCCAAAGATGCAAACCTTATCTCGAAAACATATTTTAACTACAAGACATTGATGTTCAATTACTATCTTCACCATAAATTATTCATGGTTTGAAAATAGTAAATATATATTATTTTTATTTAACATGTTTGTTTTTCTAAGTTTTTCTAGGACTAAGTATAAAAATTGAAGAAATAAAGGAATTAAAGAAGGTCGTGACCGCAACTATAGATCGCGCCCGTGACATTATGCAGTAAAACCTTTTGTTTCCAATGTGAAGAAAGTCACGATCGTGACATGCCTTCACGATCGTGACACGGGAAGAATATGACCATTGCAGATCGTGATTAACAGGCGACAGAGGGCTGAAATTGTCATTAATGGCTAGTTTGAAGGAAAAATGGCTATATTGACTATTTAAACCAATGAGAGACCTATTGGAACTCTATATAAAGGTTTAGTTTAAACCCTTAACCACCACAACCTTCTACAAAGCTTACTAAAGTTTTGAATCTTTCATCTCTATTCTTCTACATTCCAAACCCTTTTCAAAACTCTACTTCAAACAGACATGCCTCGTGTTAAGGTAGCCGCCAATAGAAGAGAAATACTAAACTATCAACAAGAAAATGGTTATCCTTTTCCCATTCGTTCACGTGAGGAGGGGAAAAGATTCCAAGTTTTGAACAAATTGAAGATCACCTGTATGATTTTTCTTGAATTGGTTTTCTTAGAGACTTTAGGCTTTATGAGCAAATGAGGATGTATATCTCTGATTTGGGTTTAAACAAGTTTGTGGGAATGCAATTTCCAAAAAATCGTTATTGGATTTTGGAATGTCTAGTGAGATTAGATTTTGAAGACAAGAAGAAGAGGGCTATTCAATTTCGCAACCAATGTAGACATTATATCATCACAAGAGAGATGATGAGTACTTGGTTCGGGTTTGACATCGAAAATTCATCAAGCATGACGGATTCTTTTCTAGCAAATCGAGTTTGGGCAGATTTATCGAGTAAGAGAGTTTTCGATCCCACTAATTCTCCAAATAAACTTATTAAGGATGAGTGTCTTCTTCTACTCCACAAATACCTTGCTACTTCGGTATTTTGTTGAGTAGAGAACACCAAAGTCCAAAAGAGAGATTTGTTCATTCTTTCTTGCAAGATAAATAAGCAAAAAGAGTAGTTCGTTGATATAATTTAGGACATGATGAAGAAGAATTCAACGAGCATGAGGAACAAGATTGGGGCGACCAAAATTATCACCACCATTATATTGGGTGCGCGAAACGAACTCCCCTATTTTCAAAAATCGAGTGAGAATTTTCGATATATGGATGGGAATTACTTGAAGAATACCAAACTTCTTTAAGAGAATGATGGTGTCTGTTCTTTCTACTCCTATTCCAACCGCACCAAGAAACTAATCTTGACTCATGATGATTCTTCTGTTGGCTCATCTGATCCAACTGCTAGACATTGTCCTTGCAAGGCTCTGATGATTGAAGAAGAAGATTAAGATGAAGAAGATGAAGCTTCGGAAGATTGGAAGGTGAGTATGTAGAAAAAAATTGGACAATTGCCAAGCGGAACTTGGGGTAATGGAAAAAGACATGAAGATTCTAAAGAAGAGTAATAAATCGATGCATAAAAAATTACAATCTTTCTTTAGAAAACAAAATAGTCAATTTACTCCTAGTCCCCTGGATTCTCCTTCTCAATAAAAACGGTTACTCTTTTCTTTACTTTTCTTTTTCAAATTTTTAGAATAGTTGTTTGTTTTTAGTTTTTAGATTTTCATTTTTAGTAAAGTCTCTCACAATGAGGACATTGTGTTCTTTAGTGTGGCAGGGGGGGGCATTTGTAAAAATCCCAATCCAAAAAAATTATATAAATTAAAAAAGTTAAAGAATATGAAAATTTTCTTGATTTTGTGTTATTTATATGTTATCCATACCTATACTATGCTAACATATGTTCCAAAGTTATTATGAGTGTTAGGTATTACAAGTTTGATGTTAGTGCATATTTCGAACAAGTTGTTTCGAGTATGAGCACACATTGAAAGTATGAGCACTTTTGGCACAACATTTAGCATTTGGCAAGGGTGAGTTGTGAGTAACATTCAAAAGCAACATTCCAAGTAAGTTTTGATAAATATTTCAAAGCAACATGAATTAGTATAAGTTGTATAGTTTTATTTTAATGCTACCGATAAGTTAGTAGTGGAGTAATATCTAGTAGTGTTCTTACTATGAGTTTTATATGCTATTCTCGAATACGTCCTATAAGTATTGAGTATGTCTAAAGTGTTGTGAAATTATTGCCATAATACTTTGAAAGTGATCAATAAAGGATGAGGGTATTGAGAGAAAATATCAAAAGAAAGAGAGGATAATCAATGAGTTATGCAAAAGTTGAGGAATGGTTCTGAGCAAAAATTGCAATCATTCAATGAATGAAAGAAAGAAAAAGTAGCATAGCATGAAAAATGGGTGCAAAGTACAAATCTGTACTTAAAAAACACGTGCTTAAAAGAAAAAAATGAGAGAAAGTGGTATAGAGCATAAAATGCAAACACTAAAAAAAGGGGAGTGTGGTATGGAGCATAAAATGCAACCACTAAGAGTGTTTAGAATCCTAGGTTACCTAAAAATGCCTTGAGATCAATATTTTTCAAAGTGTGCTCCTTTTGCCCTTTATACTTTATATTATACTTGAGAGAAGGAAATTTTTGAGTGAGCATATAATGCTTATATGAAGATGCAATTTGGTTGACCCTCCATTAAGAGCATAGGTATGCAACTGAACTATATAAATTGCACATTAATAATTTGTGAGAAATTTTGAACTTTTACTTGAACATTATGCAACGTGGGAATGTGGTACTCACTACTATAGTCTTTCGCCAAATGAGGTACCCACTTGAATAACTATTTTATACACTATCGTTTTGTTTACCTTGAGGACAAGGCAAAAGTTAAGTGTGGAGATGTGAAAAGTGTATAATTACACTTATTATCCTGATATTTTTACTTATAAAAAGATATGTTTTAGAGTCATTTTATACTTCATATAAAAGATTTCACATGGTATGTAGTTGTTTTTTATGCTAGTGCAGAATCTAGGTGACGCCTGGGAGTAAAATGATCAAAGATGAGATTCTATGTAGAAAGAGTGAAAGAGGTGTAAAAAGATCGCGACTTGTCATTCTTCACAAGTAGAATGTTTCCAACAAATATTCACTATCGCGACATGTATATCACGCTCACGACTTGTGACAGTGTTTGGTCAACTCTTCTCAACTTTCAACCACTAGATAAGAACGATCAACCGCCATCAACTATTAGATGAAATGACACCTCTTGGAAGCAATCCAATCATGAAAAGGTGCCTTTCCATTGAAGATGAAATCTTGCATCCAATCACATTGAAGTGATACAACCCTTCGCCAATGGACACGACTCTTCTTTTGGATAGACACAACCCTTCACAGTCTATAAATAGAGTCCCAATCCAACCATTTTCGAAAAAACACATACATGGTTGGCAATGAATGATAGTGTGCTTGTATGATAGAGAGTGAAAATTGCATAGATTTTGCTACGTTCAAAGTGTTAGTGAGTAAAATGTATAAGTGATTCGATTCTTATTCCAATCACTAGATTTCTCCACAAATTTTAGTTGTTGTTGTATGAGTGTAATTGCAAAGCACTTATCAATAAAAGTTTTTATTCTTCAACATTCATTTGTTCGAGATTCATAAAGAATAGCATCCTAGCAGAGGTTTTGTACTAGTCGAGACCAAATTCAAAATAGATGCAGGAATTGCGGAAATTGACAACTCCCATTAAAGAGTGGATACAATTTTATCATCTTTAGCTTTCACTTACATACCTTACAACTTTACTTTGTTTTCTACTTATGCTTTCTATTTCGAAGTTTATGATATGTCTATTTGTCATAACGAGTATTTCATCTTGCATCATTTATATTAATCAAGTTATATGCTTTCAAGTTTACTTTAAGAGTGATTTCGAGGTTAACAAGATTGTGTATAATCACTGAATCTGTGATTATAACGCTATTTAGGGAGCTAACATTTTTGGAGTGGTAACTTGCTAAATATTGCTATGTGAGAGCGACCCGTACTAAGCATAGTATTATTGTTATCCAGGTTTTTATAAGTGTCATAATTCATTTACCCTAGATTTATAAAAGTCATTTCATGTGTTGCTCTACAATGAATTATTGAATATTTGGGCGTCTAGAATCGTGTTTGTTAAATTTATTTAGTGTATGAAATATTCTTGATGATTTTGCATGTTTTTCTCTACTATACTTGTTCTTATGGAATATGTATATAGTTTACATCTTCTCTAATCTATTCATGCATCTGTCTATTCATGAATCTATCATTCAAACCTTACAATTTATCTTATTTCTTTTATTCTATAACTCTAGTTTGTCCTTAGAACCGAATTCCTACATCGCAACTATATACTTGCAGTTATTATCATTTTTCTACTTGATAAACGGTAATGACAACACCTATTCATATTTAGAACTTTTATATTATTAGTAGAAAAGTGGGGAACAAGTTTTTGGGGTCGTTGCTGGGGATAAGCCTTTTGGAACGAGTATAGCCAAATTCTTGCGAACAATTATCCTCACCTTCTTGAACCAATCAGTAAAGTTTGAACCATCTAATTTTTTGTCAAGAATTGAGCGAAGGTTTATGTTTTGATTCATTGTTCAACCTAGATATAAGATAGAAATTATTTAGAGATTAACTTATGTACATGCATTTAATATTAGGTCTTTAATTAAACACATAATTCCTAGTATTTTCTCGACATTCAAATAGCCCCTTCTATTTAAATTTGGAAAATTTGGTCCAACCAAGTTTCCTTAGTAGGTAGCATCCATAGCCACTAATCATGCCCTGCTATAACATGTCAAGCCATAACAAGAGAACCATGGTTGGAACCCTTCCATTTGAATCCTATGCAATTACTAATCAATTTGAGTTCTCTTTCTCGAGACGTGTGTACCCAATTGTATGACTCCTCAAATGTGTCTCCAATCTGGCTTTAGCTCCAATGATATGGACAACTAAGCCATTTTGGTTAAGGCATTAACCCCATCTAGTCTCATGATCAAACATATGTTAAGGGAAAGCATGTTGTGCATGTCCTTACATTCGTTAATAAGGTTCGTATCACGATTTATGATAGGAAGAAAATGCACCACCTTAATATCGTTGTAGGGATTTTATTGGTACCACTGGTCTCGCCTTAATCTAGGTCTTATATGATGGATATGATTATGATAATAATAATTCCTGGCTATTTGGAATTATTAATCTAAGGGAACATGCTCAAGACTTGTACACCATAATCATTCCATTATGCCAAGACTTCACATAGCATGTAAAACAAACAAGGTCCATGTTTAAGTTCCTGCACCTATGTCTATAAGTTTAACTTTAACAGCTTTAACCACGTTTGTAAAACCATATGCGAAATGCAATTCCCATACTAGAAATCAACTAAGTCATAAAAGTCCCTTGGGTATAGTTGAACCTAACACCGATAGAGATTTCACAGTAGGAGAGGCCCCCTTAAAGTGAATGAGTAAACAAGTCCAATACTTGCCAAAATAACCACAGGTACTTTGGTTCGTTGTACCATGAACAACTATAATTTAAAGATTTCATTCTTTAATTAAGTGAAGTACAGGACAACCCTTAATTAAATCATTTACACGTGTGGTAAAACATTGCTAATTTTTATGATAATCACCTAGACTAAGTTTGAGTAAAACCTTAATCTAGTCATCACATCATTTTCTATAACATGAATTGAAACCTAAGTCATGCATATCATACTTCAATCAATTCATAGAAAATATCAATTTAAACATATTATAATCAATCATGCATAACATAAGGAAAACTCTGATACCACTGCTAGTTAATTAAGTTAGTATTTGAACATGCAAAGTTGCAAGGTGGAATTTCAAAACATAAAATTAACCCTAAAGGATCTCGTGAGCATGCCATGATTGATATAATCTTAGTTGGAACATTCCATAGATGCTATCAGGTTTATAAAACTTATTAAAAGAAATCTAGCATCTAAGTTAAGAGCATTACCTGTTGATGCATGCCTTTCCCTTGTTGCGACGTTCCCTTAGAGTAATTCAACAGAACTCTGATAGCACTAGCTTCCAATTTAGGATAGCCTCTATGATTGATCCACACGGATCTTCACAAACCAAAATCTCCATTGAGGAAGAACCCATTAGTAGATAGCAGTTGCTAGACCGCTCGAATACCAACCGAAAAATATTAACTAAGAAGGCTCACTTTGAAAGAAAGAACCTCCTAAAAAATTCTTACGATGCTGGAGAAACTCGGGGAGGATCTCACAGAAAGCTTACAAAGAAAAGATGTCAGACTCAGGGAGAAAGGCTGAGTTGAAGTACGTTGAAAAGGAGAAAAGCAGAGGCTAATTATAGGTCATTTAGCAATGTGGGATGAGATTTCTTTCATCCCACAAACAAGGTGACTGTGCGGAGCTCCAAGCACAGTGGGTCAACCCTTTGCACAGCCCTAACAAGGCAAGCCTTAATGGGCTTCCCTTTCATTGCAAGGTGGGCTTGAGGGCGCCCTAGCAGGCCTACACAACAAGCCTGCACTTATGGGCCTACTACCCCCCGCAAGCAATTTTGATAGAGAGGCAGGGATGCAGGCCCCACCCCGAACAACCTGTGTTCGTTGGAGCCCACTCTTAATAGGAAAATTTCCCTTGCTCTGCTTTGTGCAAGTTTTCCCAATTTTCTCCTTTAACCCTTTTAATCATTAATCTGGTCCAACTAATTAATAATTCTTCCAACGAATTTGACAACCTAAATATTCTCAGCATAAACCTAGTCTATAAATTCTTTACTTAGTCCGGTAAAGACCCAAAGTGTGTGACCTCATAAGATCCCAATGTATAGAGCTGCTAGAGGTTGACCTACATTTGGCTTCCCATCTAGGAACCTTTAGGCTTAGGGTTCTAGACTGATATGGAACCTGATAGCTCTAGACGATCAAATGGGCTTTCTAGAAAAGGCGTATGATCCCTCGATACTCAGAACATCACCTGCCTATGACTTGATCCAATTCTACAGTTGTAACCAATACAATACACTCCTTCCATCTGGTTAAGTACTATCTAGTTTATTGAGCTCGGATTAAGTGTTAGCTCATGTAATAGCCGTAGCTATCCTGGAAATAGACTTGTTCATGAAGAACACCATTCTCCATAATGAATCAAGAGTGACTAGAAACTCATTCTATCAATCTTATACTCTGATCAAAGGTTTATGAGTATGTCTCTTCAATAAGCGGCCTTAAGGTACATCTCCCATTATATCACTATATCAGGAGTAATGGATCCCATCTTGACTACTCGGATTACCAACATGTGATAATTACTATTCCCATAATCACCCATATCATTCTGATCACTGGGTATGAATAAGTATGACCCAAAGTATAGCAACTCCTACATAAGGTAACTAGTATCTCAGGTGTGAGGATACTTGTACTGCTACTACAATAAGACATGTTACTAACACGTGGATATAGTTATTTTCGAATGTCTGTCTTATAGCGATCTCCAATGTATTACTCAAATACATTCATGTGTTAACTGAAGGTACCACCTTCAGTTCATGAGATCAACTGCTTAGATCTAATCCAAGGAGTAAGCCTACACATGCTAGTCTGTCCGCTTCATTAATGTACAGTCTCAATGAAACCATGACTAGAGATATTTAGACTATTCATAGTAACACGTATGTGAAGTTCTCACACCACATAGCTCTCACTATTTCCTTGCACTTTTACGCTATGAAGTAGTCATGGACTTTGTCTTATCAATGCACATATATAATACCACATATATATGATACTAACGAGATACATAAATTAAACAAACACTGATAAACAACAAAGATGCCTTTATTTTTAATAATAATAATCTGAAACTATTTATATATTATAACTAATTAAGATATATTTCTGTAATTGCCTCTAGGGCATACTTAATGTATAACAACTTTATTAATGAATATCTATGAGACACTATCAAAGGCTTTTTAAAAGTCCAATTTTAGTGCTAAACAAGATTGTCTTCGAGATCGGATAGAATGAATGACCTTAGAAGCCAAGAGCGAGCATTCATGAATTCTTCTTCCTTGACAAAGGTGAATTGATTTCCCAAAATCAATGATGGAAAAACTAATTGGAGGCAAGTAGCAAGAATTTTTGCCACCATTTTGTAAATTCCATGAATCAAAGCAAAAAGCTTGAAATTTGTAATAGTGCAAGAACCTGGCACCTTCGAGATCAATACTGTAAAAGATGTTTAATTGAATCTGGCAAAAATGAAGAGCAGTGGAATTTGTTAAGCAATTTCATAATACCAGGCTTCAATTCTACCCATAACCTTTTGTAAAAGAAGAGATTGAATCCATCTGCATTATATGCTTTATTGTTGCCGCATGAAGAAATAGCTGAGAATGTCTCCGCTTCGTGAAAATTAGCTGTGAGCATTGCATTATCGGCCTCCAAGACTGAATTGAAGGGAAGGTTGTCTAATGTGTATGGATTTCAACTTCAGCCGCAACCAAATCCCCCTTAAAATGATTAATTGTATTGGCGATTAAGGATGGGTTGGAGATCATATTCCCATCCACTTCTTACTGCAAAATTTGATTGTTTTTGAAACATATCGAGGCTATTCTATGAAAGAAAGCGGTATTTTTATCACCCTAGAAATGACCATTTTACTTCTTATTGCTAGTGTTTAATCTTTTCCAAACATTGGTAGGATTGTAAAAGAATAGTTTGTCTGATTGAATCTGACACTCCACTGAGTTCGATAAAGGCCACGAAGCTAAGCTGGAGGATAGAGCAATGGCGAAGGCCTCCTTTGTTTTGATTCTCTCTTCCAATTCACCAAAGTTGAGTTTGGGCTAAGGTGTAATTGCTCTCCTTAGGAGCTGAAGCTTGGAGGTAAGTTCATGGTTGGATAAACGTATGTTACTCCAAGCCTGATAAATATAGGGTAGAAATTCGGAGTGGCATTACCAGCAGTTTAGTGAGCGGAATGGCTTCGGTCTAGGATTAGCTATCGAGTGATACTAAAATACAATCGGTAGATGGTCTGAAAGGTTTGAATTGATAGTATTGATAGAGAGGGATGGTCATGAGTCAAAAATTTCCCACATTGTGAGAACCATGTCTATTCACGAAAATGACATTCTATTGTTCCATGTGAAGTCTCTTCCGCTTAAGGGGAGATCGTTGAGTTCACAATCGATGATGAAGGTGTAAAAGAAGGTCATCAAAGGTGTGAAGCTGCCATTCGATCTTTTATAAGTGTGTAAAGTTTCTTTAAAGTCACCGTAAACTATTAGGTGAGGATGTTCCTAAACTATTGGTACAAGGTCTAACCAAAGGCTGTCCCGATCAGCATAATCGATTGGCACATAAAGAGCTAATACATGAATATCCACTGAAAAGCTTGCAGAGTGCATTAGGATCCAACACTAAGATGAAGAAACAAAAGTACCCTAAATGATGTTGGAGACCTTTAAAATAAATATACCGTGGCCCAAAGAAATCCCCCCCCCCCGCCAAAGAGGTTGGAGACCTGGCCAAACTTTTTTTTTACCTCTTTTGGATTTTTCTGGTTTTTTAATATAAATAGTCGGAGAAAAATTAGATTTTCAGAGGAAAAAACAACGAGAAAAACACAAAAAATATTTTCTTTCAAATTCTCTTGAATTATTTGGATCCAAAAGACATTTGGATCCCAAATCTTAATTATTTTCAAATCATTCTTCTTCCTACATTTCTTAAAAATCCTTAGATATTCTTGGGTTTAAAATAAATTCAGAACCTGAGTCTGATTATCTTTCAGATAAATATTTTCTTCAAGGATATTAGGATCCAAAAGATGTTTGGATTTCAAATTTTAATTGTTTTCAATTTTTTTTCATCTACTTTTTCTTTATGTATCCTTAGATATTCTCGAGTCTAAAACAAATTTAGAACCCGAGTCTAATTATCTTTTGGATAAATAAACACTTATTTTCCAATTAAACCAAAACGAACGAGGAACGCTCCCAGGGATCAAACGGATACGCCGAAGTGGATTCACACTAAAAGGGTAAAAGCCTCTGAGTTCCTAGAGTTGCTTATTTCGTGCTCTTTGATTTCTTTCTTAATTTTTTTACGTGTACCCAGGAATTATTTCATTTATTATTATTGTAAATGTTGTAATTTTCTTCTTCATCTTTTATTTCTTTTTAATTTTTATGTTGGAATACACCAACGAAAAGAATTAAAATTATTCCCGGATAACAAACCTCACCTTATGCCATGCGATCATTTTCACTTATAAAATTGATCAACATATGTGTAAATAAAAATGAACTATTTTTATTTAAAATAACAACTTTAATCATCGATGTTTTAATTAAGCCACACGGGCCTCGTTAAAATCCAATCAAACGTGCAATATCTCATGCTAACCTTTGCGGGTGCATGTCAGATGTATGCCTAGGATTTTATTTTCCTTCAGGTATTGCATATATTTTTGAGGAAATGTAATTAATTGGTTAGCAGCCGGTTGTATCCCTCGATTTTTGTAATTTTTGTAACCTTTACTTTTCCACATTTACTTACTGTTTAGTGGATGGATTTACTACTTTTTCTATACATGAATCATGCATATAAACTCAAAAAATGACCTACACGCGAATATGCGCAATTACGAAATATTGTTTTCTATAGATTTAATATAATGTGATCACTTAAGAAATAAGCCACTTATCCCAGACCCGAATCTCTATGTCTTAGTGGGCCATCCCCTGGACATTAAGCTTCACAGGACTCTAATTCCTAGAAAGAGCTAATCCAGGTGGCGACTCCATACTAAGAGATGGCGGATTCGGGTTTGAACCAATCTAAAAATGTTTTCGCTCTCTCTTTTCAACCTTTTCCGAGTTCCCAGACTCGGTGCTTCTTTTTACAAACACCCTGGTGGACTGCGCCTCTCATCTCTGCGCGCTTTTGGCCCACAACTCCGTGTCGTCCGCTCACAGTGGCAACTCTGCTAGGGATTTTTCTAAAACTTGTTTTTGAAAAGGTTTTAGATTTTGGATAAGTGCCGAAAATTATTTATCACATTATTTCGTATTTTCTTAATTATGACATATTCATAATTTCGCATTGCAATAGAGGGGATTAGCCTGTAAGTCTAAGGTACCCCTATTACCGTGAAGCTTTCTCTTGTACTAATCTACCTCCCTAAGAAAAGATAGTACTTGAGCTGGTGGAGCACTTGTTGCCATATCGCATGTACCTCCCTTGTTAGAGGCTTAGAGTGTATTTTAGTGCAACAAGAACCTTCTACATTAGCAACCCATTTACAAACCCTCATGTAAATAATCCGTAGGCATTTTTCCCTAGGGTGTTACCCAAAAAATGACCATGCATTATATATTTCTTGCAGGTGCGCTCCTTAGTATCTTAATGTTACTAAGATGAACCAAACTAAGGATAGAGACTATCCAAAAACCCTACACACGAGAGTTTTATGGTTGGAAGTTAGGATGTTGCATGCTATGTGCTATATGTATACTGCTTTCAATTTATCACTGAACAAATGTCATGCTAACCATGAATTTTTATGCAGACACTTGAACGCACACACTCATGATATTAAATGTACATATCACGATACCAAACCAATATCACATACACTTAGGCATAGTTGACACTATAGATCGTGTCACCCTAGGATAACACAAAACCTCTTAGGGACATCACTTACCCCTTTTTCTGCGAGATGCCCACTTGACATCCAGCTATTAGTCTGCACATGGCAAACATACCTTCATTTTACTACGTGATGTCCACTTGACATCCGACACTTAGCCCACAAGGGGCAATAATATATCCTACACATCACCCATGAGATGTCCACTCAACATCCAACTCATAGCCCTTCCGGGGCAATTATACACACCAAAAGCCCAAACGGGGCAAATACCTACCCAAACCACTTTCCACATTAAAGGATATCCCAGTTGATGTCCTAACCTAAGCCCACATGGGGAAAACTTATTTAAAAAATCTTACCTTACCTTTAAGGGTATACAGTTCATACCCAAATCATTCACCTATATGAGGCAATAATTCATGTATCACCACATACCCTCAAATAGTGGTGACCACACAGACATCCGAAACTCCACCCTAATTGGGCAAAATAACCAAATCATTCATTAGGTAGCTACATATGGTAGTTGTTTTCGTTTCATTAGGGTATGTCACACTACTTACTTGAAACAATTTTGATCTCCTCATTCCATGAGACCTAGTCATAGTACGAAGTCTCAAACTATTAACCTATTACCACATGATAACTTGGTAACCTCACCTACACCACTCACATTACTATGTCACACATAAATTGTCCAAATCTCAAATCCAACCCCCATTGTTGGATTTTCATTTCCACATGTTTTCATTTTACCTAACAACTAACCTGTTTGTTTTAAATGGATTGACATACATGTTATTTCACATTATGGCATGCTAAACCCTTGTGAATGCACCCTTAACATTAAATATCTCACTCATTTCCTGCATCACGAATCATATCATGAATCGTACATGTACGGTCTAATATTCTACTTGTGTATCAAAGGGCTTGGAAGAGGCCTGCTCGTCACCTGGTCCATGTTTCTCCCATCGTGGCTAATTTGGAAGGGGTTCCATACACTGACTCAAGTGAGGACTCGGGTTCAAACTTAGACTTAGTTCAGCGCACGTCTATCATGGCCAATCCACAAGGAGAAGGTGCAGGGGAGGATCACCCTGTTCTTACGGGATAAAATTCTCAGTAGTTGTCGGTAAGCGTCAAGATTGCAGCTACCTTAAATGCCTTTGCCAACAGCGAACAGCTAGCATCGCTCATTCGCAAACACATTGGGAGGGCCTAGAATGTAGTATCCATCCCGGAGGTCAACCTTAACGACGTCAATCCGACAGGGGGACCACCTACTTCACGCATGATTCCCCCTACTACCTTTTATCAGTTTGGGGTAGGACAAAGTCATCCTATCAAGCCAGCATTCGCACCAGGGCCTTTCTACCAAGGAATGACCCAACAACCTATTCCCACTTAGAGTATGACTGTCACCTCACAGTTCTAGGTACCTCAACTGCCCAATTTTGTGACATTTCCCCAGGGGCAATATAGCTCTTATCTAAGTGCAGGGAATGCCATCCTTCACCAACCAAGAATGGTGGAACTATGGTAACAGTTCTTAGCCACTCACAGTGGCCACCTAAGGAACACATACCCCACACAACCAACAATAGGGGATGAAGATAGCTTGCCCCCAAACTTCACAATGCCGTAGTTTGAGAAGTACGTAGGATTTGGTGACCCGCACACTCACTTGTCAAATGGTGATGAGAGCATTAAGGGTTAGCAAATGGATGATGGCTAAGCTCTTCGTCGTCACCTTGGCAACCCAATCAACAAATGGTACAACCACATTCCACTGGACATAGCTACCGATTGGAATAGCCTTGCTCAAGCTATGCTGGGGCATTATGGTTTCAACTCTCAAATGGAAACCACAATGCAACATCTTGAGGCTATAAGGCAAAGGCAGGGTGAGAGCTTCAAATCCTACTATACATGTTGGATGACCACATAGGTCAGGTTGCTGACTCGTTTGACCTTACCAGAGATGATAACAAAGCTGCTAGACGGCGCACTATCACCGTACAGGAACAAATTTGGATCTGATAGCTTCTCTAGCTATCAAGAAGTGTTTGAGAAGGCGGAGCGGATGGAGCACTTTGAACCCATGGACACGTCAGGGGGGGAATGATTATGTAATAATTTAGCATACAACTACTTTACCTACAAGGTTTTTTGAATGATTTCTAAATAAATTGAACTTTGTTTATTTGCTTCATATTCTATTAATGACATCACGCATTCTCATAAACATATACATATTATTTTTAGCTCATGTGGCACATCATGTCATGAAATTAATTTGGGTATAAATGGATTCCCCACAATTACAATAATTTCAAATGATTTGACTCTTGAGAGAAAGTGAGAGACAAACACATGTACTTAGACAACATGTGTTAGAAATTACCTCATCATACAAGGATGAAAGATCAATGGAAAGATCTCCAAGAACGAAATGTCCACTGACTCAATCAAGAGTACAAAGCACGCAAAGATCAAAAGGATTACAGCTAGAATAAGGCCAAAATGTCAACCAAGCAAGTTAAGATCAAACAATAGGCGCAATGGCACAAAGGTGGAGTCATATCGTTGAACACGTCAACAACTCCATCACATCATTAACCACTATTTGTGGGGTAATCAAGTAATGATCGAAGCTCTGGAAGAGTCAAACTAGATGGCATAACACTAAAGATAAAAAGAGTCAAATTGTTGAAAACATCAACAACTCCTTCACACAAACTCGCTACTATTTGTGGGGCATTCATCGCACCATTAAAGGAAACGTCGATGATCAAGACCCATCATTACATACACCTCAAGCCAGCAAAGCGGCATGAGCACCAACCAATCGATTAGAAATGCTGAACGAGACAACAAATAAAGTCATGGACATGGACGATGACCAATCTATCAGATCAATGAAGTCTTACAATTGCTATCACGCATAGGTGAAAGAAATAAATCTCTAAAAAGCGGTACAAATAAAAAAATAAATTTGTAATTAGCATGTCAATTAATGTAGAACCACTAGTGTAAAAAGGGCCAATGGGCTCGCACCATTCACAAGGGTTGCACCAGAAACCGTCCGCGAAAGCTTATAAAAAAACGCGAAGCAATCATTAAGGGTGGTTCTTTAAAAATAACCATTGGGAATGCTCATTTTTAGTAATACGGACGGTTCTTAATAGTGAACCGTCCGTATTACTAAAAGTTTTTATATGTGTGTGTGTATATATATATATATATATATATATATATATATATATATATGTATGTATGTATGTATGTATGTATGTATGTATGTATGTATGTAATATTTTACAAAAAATTAAAAAAAAATAACATGGATCAATGGGATTTCTTTGGCCACCCCCCGCCAAAGAGGTTGGAGACCTCGCCAACCTCTTTGGCGAGGCTTACCTTGGCGAGGAAAGCTTGCCAAAGAGTTTGGCGAGGTCGCCAAATTCTTTGGCTATCTTGCCACGCTTTTTTGCCTTTTTTTGAATTTTTTCGGGTTTTTCTATATAAATAGTTGAACTTTTTTGGATTGAAGGGTGCTTGAAATTTAGAGAAAAAATTATATTTTCAAAGGAAAAAACAACAAGAAAAACACCAAAAATGTTTTCTTTTAAATTCTCTTGAATTATTTGGATCCAAAAGACATTTGGATCCCAAATCTTAATTATTTTCAAATCATTATTCTTCCTACATTTCTTAAAAATCCTCAAATATTCTCAGTCTAAAACAAATTTAGAACCCGTGTCTGATTATCTTTCGGATAAATATTTTCTTCAAAGATATTCAGATCCAAAATAAGTTTGGATTCCAAATTATAATTGTTTTCAAATTGTTTTCATCCAATTTTTCTTTAAATATCTTCAGATATTCTCGGGTCTAAAACAAATTTAGAACCCGATTCTGATTATCTTTTGGATAAATAAACACTTAATTTCCAATTAAAATAGAATTAAACCAAAACGAACGTCGAGGAACACTCCCGGGGATCAAACTGATATGCTGAAGTGGATTCACGCCAAAAGGGTAAAAGCCTCTGAGTTCCTAGAGTTGCTTATTTCGTGCTCTTTGATTACTTTCTTAATTTCTTTTACATGGGGACTTAGGAATTATTTCATTATTTATTATTGTAAATGTTGTAATTCTCTTCTTCATTTTTTATTTCTTTTTAATTTTTATGTTAGTATACCCCAACGAAAGGAATTAAAATTATTCCTGGATAACAGACCTCACCTTATATCATGCGATCATTTTCGCTAATAAAATTGATCAACATATATGTAAATAAAAATGAACTATTTTTATTTAAAATAACAACTTTAATCATCGATGTTTTAATTAGGCCACACGGGCCTCGCTAAAATCAAATCGAACATATGTGCAATATCTTGTGCTAACCTTTGTGGGTGCAGATTAGATGTGTGCCTAGGATATTATTTTCCTTTGGGTATTGCATATATTTTTGAGGAAATGTAATTAATAGGTTAGTGGGCGGTTGCATCCCTCGATTTTTTTAATTTTTGTAACCTTTACTTTTCCGCATTTATTTTCCGCATTTACTTACTATTTAGTGGATGGATTTTCTGCTTTTTCTATACGTGAATCATGCACATAAACTCCAAAAATGACCTAAGCGCGAATATGTGCAATTAAGAAATACGGTTTTCTATAGATGTAATATAATGTGATCACTTAAGAAATAAGTATCTTATCCCGAACCCGAATCTCTGTGTCTTAGTGGGCCGTCCCCCAGAAGTTAAGCTTCACAAGACTCTAATTCCTGGAAAGAGATAATCAAGGTGGCGACTCCACAATAAGAGATGGTGGATTCAAGTTTGAACAAATCTAAAAATGTTTTCGCTCTCTCTTTTCAACCTCTTTTGGGTTCCTCTACTGGGTGCTTCTTTTTACAAACACCCTGGTGGACAGCGCCTCTCATGTCAGCATGCTCTCGGCCCACCACTCCGTGTCGTCTGTACATATGTACACTTATGTACACTTATAATCATGATATCTTCAATCATTAAACCTTATGTTTTAAGTCATTTTATACTTCATATAAAAGATTTCATGTGGTATGTAGTTATTTTTTATGCAAATGCAGCTACTAGTTAAATCTTGGAAGTAAAATGATTAAAGTTGGAAATCTATGTAAAAAGAGTGAAAAAGGTCCAAAAAGATGCATAGAATTTAAAGAATTGGCAAAGGATCGAAGATGTCAAAGATTGGTAAAAATCGCAAAGAGGAATCATGTGAAAAAGGCATGTCACGATCGTGACACATATATCGCGATCGCGACTTATTAACCTTCACAACAGAATGTTGCCAACCAAGTATTCACGATCATGCCATACATTCGTTGTCATGACCTTGACGGTTTTTGGTCAACTCTTCTCTTCTTTCAATCGCCGGATAAGAACAATCAATCGCCATTAACCGCCATCAACTATAAAATGAAAAGACACCTTTTGGAAGTCAACCAATCATGAAAAGGTGCTTTTCCATTGTAGATGAGATCAAACCAATTCAACCAATCATAATGAAGCAGTGCAACTCTTCACAAATGGACACGACCCTTCGTCTAAATGGATGTAACCCTTTGTACTCTATAAATAGGGCTCTAAACTCCATAATTTCGTAGGGTGTGGTATATGGTATATTGTGTGTAGTGTGGTATACGTGCATACATAGTTCTAGAGAGAAAATCGTGTAGATTTCACTTTGTTCTAAGTTAGCTAGAAAATGTATATGTGACTCGAACCTTATTTCGATCACTAGATTTCTCTACATATTCGAGCGATTGTTGTATAAGTGTATAATTGCAAATCACTTATCAATAAAATTTTTCATTCTTCAATATCTGTTTATTCAATATTCACAAAGAAAGATTGTGTACGAGCCGAGACCGAATTCAAAGCAGATGTGGGAATTGCAGGAATTGACGACTCCCATTAAAGAGTGGATACAGTTTGATCAACTTTAGCTTTCACTTTCATACCTTACAACTTTGCTTTGTTTTCTACTTATACTTTCTATTTCGAAGTTTATGATATGTCTATGTGTCATATTGTGTATTTCGTGTTGAGTCTTTTATATTAATCAATTTATATGCTTTTGAGTTAACTTTAAGAGTGATTTCGGGGTTAACAAGATTGTGTATAATCATTGGATTTTTTTATTACAACGCTGTTTAGTGAGCCAACATTTTTGGAATGGTAACTTGCTAAATATGGCTATGTGAGAGCGACCCATACTAAGCATAGTACTATTGTTATCGAAGTTTATATAATCATCTTAATTCATTTGAACTAGATTTAGAAACGTCATTTAATGTGTTGCTCTACGGTGAATAATTGAATATATGAGTGTCTAGAACCGAATCTGTTAAAGTAGTCTAGTGTACGTAATATCTCTATGCCATAGATGGCTTGTCGCAACAACAAAAAAATGTTGCCTAAAGTGCCAAAAGTGTTGTGAAAGCACTTGTCGCAACACTTTTAGTTGTTGGTAATGCTTCCCTTGCGAAAAGTCATTTTCGCAACACATTTTCTTTTTTTCGCAACACTAAGAAATGTGTTGCGACAAGTGACTTTTCGCATCACTTTTTTAGTACTTGCAATACCTTTTGTTGTGTTGCAAAAAATATCCCTCGCCGTCAACGTTAAAGCCGTTTGTTTTTTTGGTAACACTTTTGTTGTTTTTTCGCAACACTTTTTTTTATAACACTTTTAACATATTCGCAACAACATGTCCAGTTTTCACAACACTTTTTGAAAAACACTTATGTCGCATTTGAAACACTTTTTGCGCTTATTGCAACATATTTGTAAAAAACTTAATTGATGCCATAATTCAAAAAAATTAAAATTCATTTTTTTATATAATTCATAATGTTTAATTGTATACAAATTCAAACGAGAACAAAAAATACATAATACTATACAAACTAAAAATAACGCTACTAAAAGTATATA
>CATIWQ010025175.1:0-14230 GCA_949673415.1 Euphorbia schlechtendalii
ACGCTTCAAAATATTTTGTTCTTCTTAATTTTATCTTTAAAAGGACATGCACTTTGTTTTTACCGAAAACAATATTAATGTTTCGCAATCTTATACAGTGTATAATTGTGGTATAATACCTTTTTACTGCATTTTCATGAAGGCTTTATAATGGTGTAAAGTTGTATAATGAATTTATATAAATTTTTTTCTCCTTTATGTTCATAATAGGATCGATTTCTCCATATAAATCATGACATGAAGACCTTAAACCTGATATGAAAGCTCGTATACATGGTATAATAGTGGTTATTTTTACAACAAAACTCACTTTCTTGTAAAAAAAATAATTTATCGTAGTCTTATACATTGTATAGTAGTTGTATAACACATGTTTTTACTGCTTTTTTATGAAGGCATTATACATGTATTCTATATATTCTTTTTTAAATAACATTATACAACTCTTATACATTGTATAATGTCTTTATGAAAAATTATTTGTGATAAATTTTTTATTTTTTCGAAAAATTCAAAGTGTATGTCATTTCAAAAATAAAATTAAAACAAATAAAATATTTCAAAGCGTCGATAATAAAAAAATCAACGGTATATGAGATATGGAGATTTGAAGTTGTAAAATTTAAATTAGATATGAAAGAGAATGTAGTTACAAGAGAATAAGAGTAAAAGCAAAAAAAGAATATAATAAAATGGCAAAGTGAATATTAATTTCTCATTGTAAAAGCAATAAAATTTTATTTTTTGAGTACATGGTTTAATTTCCCTAGGTAGAATTGAGTAGGCCATATGTCATAGCATATAAAAAATGCATTTGAATTATATAACCGAGCCCAAAAAATATGTAACTCGAAAGTATGTCTTTCTAAAATATGAAACCTAGGCTGTAAATGAATAGAACTACTCGTGATTATCTCGATGTTCGATTCGGTAAAAGCTTGTTCGAGCTCGACTCGTAAACGAGCTTGATTATGATAACATTTTAATAAACGAACATGGCTTGAGCAATGAGCTACTCAGCTTGAAAGCTCGCGAACATGCTCGACAAGCGGCACGCTGACCTACTTGTAAATAAGCTTGTTAATAGACTCGTATATAACATACAATTTAAGTATCATTAAGAGATTTAAAAAGTTTTAAATGCCTAACTACTTGATTCATGAAATCAAAATATAAATTTTAAGTTCGAAACTTGGCTTGATCTCGTAAAAAATTTAATTAATATGTCCAGCTAAAACACACTTAAGCTTAATTGAACAAAGTTTGACTAATCTCGATTTAAACAACAATCAAGCTAGGCTTGGGCTCGGTTTGATCAAGCTCAAGCTCGGCTCGAATTCGATTTGACTAAACTTGAACTCGACTCGAGTTCGTTAAAAACTTAACGGACTAATTGTTCGTGTTCTCGGCTAATTCACAATCCTAAATTTAAGTGTAAGGGTGAAATCTAAAAATGTGCTTGCCCCGATGGCCCTATTTATAATTGTCCATGTGATTTTAGCTCAAAGCCGTTTTGTAGAAATGTACTCGTGGGAAAAAATCTAATGTTCCAAATCTCCAACCATTTCTCCCATGTTGTATACTAGTAAGTAAAGAAAATTACAGAAAAAAATAAATAAAAAAAGTCCAATAAAATGGAGAATGTTATTTGGGAAACTTAATTTTGAATAACATATTTTTTTCTGTTTGTATTTTTATAATAAGTTTCTCTATCTTTTAGTAATTTTGTCTTTTGATTTTTTCTACTGGTTTAAAATATTCAATCACAATCATTAGAAAATCAGTTTAGTTGTTTGGAAAAAAAATTCCAATAATAACAAAAATCTATCAATAATAACAGTAACCATCAACCGTAATAGAAAATATACCTGACACTTAACCAATAAATTATTAATTTTAGGGCTAGTCTTATATCTAATTGAATCTTAACATGATTATCTCTATGAAGGCACTCATTCTTAATGAAAAAAAAATTCAAACCATCAATTGTTAGGAATAAATTATTATAAACAATTGTTTTTAGAACAAAAAATGCATCAATGTGTTCTTGAAGTTTTCTTCATTCCGCTTATCGACTTCGAACTTCAAGTAGATCATCGTAACTCCCTTAACTTCATAAAAACGCATCAGTTTACTCTTTGAACGCTATTATCAACTTATGATCGAATAACTTTGAAAAGTCAAATCAATAAAAAATTGGCACATAACATCCATGTGCAAACTAGTTGAATTTCTAAAAAATTTTTTGAACTACGAAAACTTTTCAAAATTTAACGCAGTAGGAGAAATGAAACAACATCAGCAATCTACTAATGCGTTAGCCTTTTATTTTTAGAGTAAACTAGTTTGAGGCGTAGCACATGTCCCCATTATGTGATTGCTAGGTGGTGCGGATATGGGCCGGGTCGATCCGGCTAACAGATCCAGGGCTAGCCCATTATGAGAATACTAGGTGGTGAGGATATGGGCCGGGCCGATCCGGCTAATAGATGCAGGGCTAGCCCATTATGAGATTGCTAGGTGGGTTTTATTGGGCAAAGAACCAACAGTCTAACACTGAAGCTTTTTAAAATCAATTAAAAAACTGCCACTCTCTAAATTAGCTCACTAGTTGTGCTAACTTGTTCACTTTTTTCTGCATTTTGGATTTTGGATCTCTGGAATTATTTGTCCCTTCCTTTTTTTTCTCGCATTTTCTCAGCCGCCAAACGGCGCCCTTTTATTCAAAGGTATCAATTTAGTTTTTCATTTTCTGTGTGATTTTTAAGCTTCTTTTTACTGACCTAATTTAATCGAACTGTTCTCTTCTCTTTCCAGTCCCTTTTTGAATGATTTGATTACTTAAATTCTAGAATGAATTTTGTGTAGAGTGAATCTGAAGAATGATGATAGCTGTGTTGGGATTGATTTTGTGTGTGTTATTGGGAGGCTTTGCTTTTCTCCCTAGACACTTTAAATCTGGTAATTCAGTTTCTCCCTTAATGATTTTGCAATTGGGAGCTTTTGTTAAGAGACAGATTTAATTAGTTACATTCTTCTTTGTTTGATGTTTTATACTATGCAGCTCAAACAGAGAAGATTCATTCAAATTCTACTGTAAAGAAGGTGAACTCCTAAATCTAGGGATTTTTTCTTACTCAAACTCTAGTTAATGGACTTGTAATTAACTTTAGGGTTTCGAATTAATGAACTTTAGGGATTTATGTCCTTATTTTTATAGGTATGAACTTAAAACTACAAATGACTTCATGATTTAATTGTTACAAAATTGGTGTACTTTTAATGGTGAAAAACTCTGTTTGACAATTGCTTAACACATAACCTTGAGGAATTAAATTCTATACCTAGTATAATAAAGTAATAAACTTGATATTGTAGTTTATGAACGAATTTACGCCTTTGACTAACGGAACAGAATATTGTCCGACATACCAAAAATTTTCAGTTAAATTCTTTGTTCTCGTCGCATTTTCCCAGGATCAGCTGTTAATTTAAGTAGTCATGTTTTGAATGAACAAATTGTTGTTTGTTAGGTATCCCAAGTTTACAGTACAGCTGAAGTATCGTCGCATAATAAGAGAACTGATTGCTGGGTTATCATCAAGGGAAAGGTATCAAATTTTTTTCGCCTTTTCGGTACATTGCACCATATGAACTCTAAAGTCAAACCTATCTATAGTCGTAATATTTACATGAAATTTCCATTTTTTTATAACTGCAGGTATATGATGTCACATCTTACGTGGAAGAACATCCAGGTGGCGATGCCATTCTAAATCATGCTGGTGATGATTCAACCGAAGGATTTTACGGGTATTAATCTTCCAGTACTGAAATATAATATTCGTCTCGTTGATAATCAATGAAAATCGGCTTATGTTTGAAGAATATAGTTGCATGCCTTAAGATATATTCGTGAAATGGCGTGTCATATTTTAAATAGTAATTGGCGGTTTAACGTTTTCAATCCTACATGGCAGGCCACAACATGCTACTCGGGTTTTCGACATGATCGATGATTTCTACATTGGAGAGCTAGAGAAGTAATTTTTTGCTGCCATTTTGCTACATAATTGTCCACAAAAATGAGGCTTCTGTGGTTTTGTGCTTATTGACAGTTGTATGTTTGGTTAATTATTACTCCCTGTTTCAAATGCCTATAAACAATCATAAAACTATGAGGTGTTTCTGGAAATTTTTCCATTCAAATTTACAAGATACCAAAAGCTCTCAGTCAAAATATTAGTTAAATTATTATGGTTCGATACTTAGCCTCTTTCACATTTTTATATTTATAAAAAATGTATTGCCAAATGAACGGTACAAAAGTCTAGCTTTGATTAGTTGTATAAAACAGGGTGATTGAAAAGTCGATTTCACTGACTGGAAATGTTAGATTGGAAAACCTTCTTTTTTATTTTCCGAGTGGAAAAACACGAACCAAGAGAAAAATGAAAACTTGAGAAAAGAAAAGGAGAGTTAAGGTGAGTGTTTAGATATTTCCTTTTCTTTTCTGCATTTAAGATAAAAACTAACAAATAACCGCAACAATTACTGTTAAAGCAAACGACCCATAAAAACATATCCAAATTTACCGGGTTAGGTAAGATTTGGGCTCAAACTTTTTTAGTTAGGAGAAAATCTGGCTCCAGCCCGCATAAGCTACGGCCCGATTTCATAAAAAAACTGGAAAATATATTGCAAAAATGGTAAAAATGAAAAATTTGGCCCATGCAGGTTTCGAACCTGCGACCTTCGCGTTATTAGCACGACGCTCTAACCAACTGAGCTAATAGGCCATTGTGTTCAAGAATCGTTTTTGCTTTTATATAAACCATTTCATGTTTGTAATCGTTGTCTCTGATTTTTACTGCTCAGTGTGTTACGGCTCTAGAGGCATTCTGGGCAGCTAAATAACAGGATTCAATGGCATTATATAATGTTGATAAAACAAACTGTTCCAAGATTCATACTTGCCTTCCAGTTTACCAATTATTTTGAGCTGTAAATGAGCCAAGCCGTTCGTGAACAGCTTGGTATACGGCTCGATAAAAGCTCGGCTCGGCTCGACTCGAACAATTCGTGAATGTGATTCCATGACTCGAATTATGAAGAAATGAACGTGATCAAGTCAAAGCTTGGCTCCTTAACTCATGAAAAACTCGATTAGAGGTTCGCAAACAAGTTCGTGAATCGACTTGATAAATGTTCTCGAGTATCATTATTATTTATCAAAATTAGAATTTTATAGAACTTAAAGAAAATTATTACTGTATAAATGTAAACTAATATAACAAAAATGAATTTATGACCCACGTTAAATTATGTATTAAATTGATAATACTGTTCGTGAACAAAAATAAACGAGTCCATTCACGAAATAATTAACGAACCGTTGTTCATGAACAGCTCGCGAATAAACGAGCTGAACACGAACATTTGAGCTCGAATTTTAACTCGGCTCAGCTCATGTTCGTTTAAAAATTAAAGAAACAAGCACAAACATGTCAAAACTCGACTGGGCTCGTTTAAAACCCTATTTATCTAGATCATACAATGCAATGCAGTTGTTACTCTAACTTGAACCATTTACCTTTGTCTTAATGGTACAATGAGTGAAATTTCATCAGGAGATGATTTTCGATTTCGCTTACAACTAAACTAGTTAGTTGCATTTTGAGTATATTAACGTTTTGGTCGGAAAGCTGATTTAGGAGATGTGGACAGTAACATAATCATCAACACATTATGAACATATTAAACTATTTATCACCACACGAAACAGTAACACTAGAAATTTTCAAGGTTCGGCAATGGCAACACACCGGTCTGAATCACACAACAAGAACAACTAATTTGCAAATTCCAAAGAACAAATAAAATTTTTTTTAAAAAAAAACGCAACGTACAATCTTCTTAAGTACGGCTAAATGAAATCGAGTACCAATGCCCAGGCTGGATAAACGAACAGAAGGACTATACCAATGGTGTTCGATATGCCATGCGCTTTCGTAAATGAGTTTCGGAAACCTCCAGATGCTCGGATATGTTCTTGAAGCAAATAGCAAGCAATCACGAGGCATATCGCCACGCCTATCCAGTCACCCCTTATAGTGCTTGCAAACAAACTCGGAGCCACCACGATAAGAAGAATCAAAGCACCCGGCATCTCTAGCCAATCTGCGACACCATAAGGCAACATAAGAAACAATGGCCCCTTTGAAATAAAAAATTCTCGTGATGTTGATACATTTTTTTAACAATTATTAAACAAAGTAGTACCATTTTAAAAAAATTATCAGAAATTTTCTTCAAAAAATTACATCAATATACAGACATAATAAAAAAGATTGGGTCCCTTTTGATCGTGGGCCCCAGGCCATGTATACTCGGTACCAGCCTTATCATACGACGTTATTGCAGAATGAATGAACCAGTAATTAAAAATATTAAATACCCGGGAAGCGTCTTGGGAAGAAAAGACGGAGTACAACAGCGACAAGGGCAATCCATTTTCCAACCTCACCCCTGCTTAAAACAACTTAGTATCAAAGGCGGGGAGAGGATCATAGAGTGTATATATATGAGCGAGCTAAGCAATAAGACGAGTTGTTACCTGAAAATATTAAACAATAAAGACGGAAGGCTGAAGAAAATGTAAGGGATTAGTAAGCCTGTAAGTATGTTGGTTCGCCAGTTTGTTCGATCTAAGATCAACAAATAACTGCAACACAAAGGTTTGTGTTTGGTAATAAGAAGCAATAAACAAATTTTTACATGTCGAAAAATAATCTTCAAAATTTTTACACGTAGCCAGTTCGTAATCTTCAAAGTTTTCGTTATTTATCGGAAAAATAACAAACTTGAAAAGCATTCGTTGATTTTATTTACCATGGAGTGCATACAAACAACAAAAGTCATCTTTCCAGAATTCGGGCCTAAATCATTCTGAATCGAAAAACAGGCACGATAGAAGCATTTCAACAAAAAAAACAAGTTTAGCATACCAAATAATTTATAGTGATAACAGGTATAATATGTAGTATAGAAGGGAAAATCGAAACATATAACAGATACCAAAACAATCACTTTGTAATGATTTTTTTAGTATGAACCACAAAATTCTCATTCACTGAGATAATCTAATCGGGGCTTATTAGCATATTTCTGCAGATGAGTTGTTTAAGAATCAAAATTAACAAAGAAAACCAATTCTATTTACTCGAAAAATGAACAAATAAGAAGTTGAATCCAACATTGAGAACATCTTCCAAGTTATTTCAAAACCTCACAAATATGCAGAAATCAAATAAACGAACAAGAACATAATTGATTTACAGAACTCATAAGAAATTCAATCCAAGAGGGAAAACAACGAAGAACATACAACAGAAACAGTAGTGAAAAAGGAAATTGAACAAGAAGCAAGCCAATAAAACAGATGCGAACTCCATAGTTAATTGAAAATAGAAAACTAGGGTTCAGAATCATACATAGCAGCAAAAGAGGCGACCCATTCAAGAACAGAAGTACCGAAACCTAAACCAACAAGCTTGATTGAATGATTGGCTAGATTTATTGCAGATTTCTTCAAGTCTTGGAAATCGGAAGCAATCAATTCAGTGGTTCGCTGATCTGTTCTCATTGCTAAATAAGTTTTCTTCCCCATTCCCAATCTCCTTCCTGATTTGATTCATCCAAAATAGAAAACGTTGATATTTAAGCAAAAAGATTGGACTGTCCGGTTTCAGATTTTCAACTGTTATTCTGTTAAATGCCACGTGTAGTTCTTAAGTACTTTTTTTATTCTGTAATTGGATAATATCTCAATTTTAAAATGAAGAAAATAAAGTTGTTCATCTATTGCTATCAAATTATAATTTGCCACTTTTTGCAATTAGTTTTTGTTTCTTCTGGATGGTTACCTGTTATATTTTCTCATAATTTTGGCAAATACCTTCTCACGCACGCAACTAATTGATGACTCAATGTCTCAATATAATTAAATATGTGACATAGATGTGGGTGTACATAGATCATGATATCGGGTAATATTAGGCCCGATTGATTTTAACATTTCAATGACTATAGTCATTGGAAATAGATCAACTATCAAAACACATTACCATACAAGTTACGTCGTTTTTTTAGTCAAAAAACATCATTTATACCTTGATTTATGTTTTCTGATTTTAGTAATAGAATTGCAATGTACGCTTCTTGCTATTTAATCTTGGGTTTCTAACCCGAATTTCTAAAGCCTACTTAAAGGCTTGTTCTAGTTGGTAGTTTTTGCCGTATTTTGAATTTACTAGAAAAATTTTCAAATACCAAAACATTTGTGAAATCTAAGAGTTTGTTAGACTTGACTAAAATTTTTATGTTTCAATTCTTGTTTCGATTTACCGTTGCATTAATATGTTATTTTCACTAAAACAAAAATGAATTCAATATAATTTATAAATATATTAAACTACTTAAAATTAAACTGAAATTATATAGGACATAACATGCTTAATTTGCTCAAACATCACAAAAAATATCAACATAACAATAGTAATAGAGACCAGTGGAAATGAATTTCATAGTCTCTTTCTTTCCAAATAAATTGCTGTTCACTTCCGGTTATAATTTGTGCTGAATTCATTTCAATGGAGGTAATTCCTCCACATACATCCGAGGTGCTTTAAATGAGATTCATATTCATGATGTAATATATACAGTTTCGACAATAAAATTGATACTCGAACTTCAAACATGTCAATTACAAAGAAACAAAATAAGTACCCCTTAGCTTAATAGTCTTTTGACTAATCATTTAACCAATATCTTTGATTTTATTGCAGCGACCATTGATTTTCTGGCAGACTAACCACTATTATTTGTCAAGTGGTTTTCATGCTTAGTTAACGTATGGTCTCATAAAGTATGATATTGTACTTTAAAAACCGGCAAATGTGATGGTTAAACTTACGTTTTTTATGGTTTTAAAAACCATGAAAAAATCATGCAATGTAAAATAATTATGAAATCAACTAATCTAATTGATTGAGAAAATTATGCTGAAATGTTTCCTCCATAATAATTTCATAACAAACCCTTTTCACAACAGAATTAATTTATGGTGCCAAAATCTGAATTTGTAATTCGATTAAAACTGAGCGAGATAAGCTCCTAAAAATGTCGGGCTGTGTAACATAACTAACAATGTTACCTCAGGATATCTATTCAAGAAAAAGGCTAAAAAATTGACATATCTGGGGGTGGTCCATAAACAGTCTTCCAGGAATATGGGATCGCCCATTTGCCATTCTCGTCGCCTAAAACAACACAATAGCACGAATAAGTACACCGATAAACATGTATTTATTTGCAAATCGAATATTGCTAATCGATCAAAGCGTCAACTCTTGAAACGAACTTACTGTGGAAATTATCAGAGCTGAGACTCAAGAGTTTGGATGTTGCTTCAGCTAAATGGAAAGCGTCGCTTATGTTGTCCCCTTCAGAACAGTAACATAGTATGCATGTGACTTTTAAGCCTTTTGCCTGCTCAAAGAAACAACCAAAAGTTATATGTCTTTGTCGATGGATACAAAATAGTGAAGCAAAAAAAAAACTTAGTTGCCATTTATCACAGATCCAATGGAAGTAGACATTAGTCAGATTCAAGCGCTAAAATATGAGCAATGGCATAACACTGGCCAGATTGCTATGCACAAATTTTTTGAAAGTCAAACCAACCATATTTTGACACATGGCGTTGAGGGGGGGGTTAAGTGACTCGCTTTTGCCAAGTTGGGGGGATAATGATGCATTTGGCCTAATAATAATAGTAATAATAATGGCAATTTGCAGATTACTGGAATAAGGTGATGATTAAAAAGTTACACATTATGTGTATGCTGTATAAATACCTTTAAACAACAAAATAGAGCAGCAAAAGGCAGAGTTGGATAATAATCCTCCTCTTCTTCTAGTTCATCTTCAAAAGGAAACTCATGTTCCTCTCCAGCTTTCCCTTCAGCTAAAGTGCTTAGATATTTCCAAGTCCTCTGTGTTGGGTTATATTCTTTCAGTTTCTTCCACCCAAGTTGTTCACAATAATCATCTGATCCATCATTATTGGTACTAGATAAATAAAAAGTCTGCATACCACTGAAAAAATAACCCAATTAAAAGCAAAATGAGAAGATAAATGTAAAAAATGCATGCATTCCCGCTCAGTGCAAGTGTTTCAGAGATTCTCTTTTAATATATTCATGGAGATTTATGCTATAATATTTAATGCCTTTACCAAATTTAATTCAACAAAAATTCATGAATAAGTTTCCGTTCAACTACTTTCTCATCCTACCCAACCATTTCCACAGTAAAAAAAGATTATGTGCAAAGTGAGGAAGCTTGAATGCTTTATTAGTTTTCCATGAGCAGAAGATAATAGTTAGAATATAAAATAAAATGCTGACTATGTACAGAAATTAGGCATTAACAGTTGCTAAGTACCGAGTAATAATTCTAAACAAAATATTACAGCTAACACACCTTGACATGTCAATTCTTTGCAATCTCCCAAAGTCTAAAGCAGAAAGCACAACGACATGTTTCTTTCCAGTAGTGGCAGCAAAATTTGCCAAATTCTTAGCAAATTCCACCATCATTCCCTGTTACAATAAGTCTTAGCAATCAACATCCTTCAAAAAGAAACTTCAAAAACAAATTAGTGACGAACTGACCAAAACAGTTGACTTCAAATGCATGGTCTTACAGTTATGTAATTCAGAAACAAGAAATATATCTAAAACCTAAGTCACCACTTTTGACTGCATGCCTCCATCACTGATACAATACTAAAACAGTTGAATTTTTTGACAAAATAATCATGAAATTATGAAAGCAAGAAATCTATTCAATCAACATTATATCTAGTGAATTTGCATTATAGTGAAGAAAACAGGTTCAACTTTACACATTCTATCTCGGGGCATCTTTCATTCGACGTTACAGCACTTTGAATGTTCCATTATTTCCTATCTGAAGGTAGAAAAAAGTTGCAAGTACACAAAGTGTAAAGAACTTTAACTCACAATACATCAGCTTACATTATTTGTCTAACATACCCTCATTTCATCACATAAGCCATCACAAACAGAAGCTCTATAGCTTTGCTTTGCAAATATTTCAAGTATTATTCCAAAATCGCAATAGTTATAGACAATTCATGATCACCTTAATGACTGGGGATCGTTGTTGCACAAGAGACATTGAATTAGCAGGCGAATCATAGGCTGTGAGACATTAATGAAATTGAATTACTAACTCAGCAAACACAAAGCACCGATACAATGAAAAATACTTACAATGAAACAATCAGAAATATAAATCAAAAGGAAATTTAAAGAGATGTGAGGAGAAAAGAAAACCTTCGAGAGGGAGAACTAGGTCACCGCAAGGAATAGGGCCATAGGCATCATTTCCAATTGAAGGTAGAACGTAAGGATCATCCAAATAGCCAATCCTCTCAGCTCTAGTGGACGATACCAAGAGATCCACCGCTAGCTGCCCGACATTTCCGATCGATAACGCCGGCTAGCAACGAAATCGAAGTTAAATGCATAGGATAGACCGGTAAACAATATGAGAATCGAAGCCAAGAAATTCTACTCGAAGGAATTAAAGAGAAAGTAAAACACAACGGAAAGAAAATAAAATTAACTCACCAGAACTAGGGTTGAGCAATCTTCATGAAAATGTTTGCCTTGTTCGAGTACGAATTCCATGATTATTTTGTTGAAAATAGAGCTTTGAATACTAGTACGATCGAGCAAGCTGCTCACTCTGAGCTGAGCTCGAAGGCCACCGAAACAAGGAATTAACTCGGCGACTTGAGGAAGAAGACAAATGCTGGGCTCTGGGCTGTGGTTCAGTTTTACAAAAAGTTTTGGCCCATAAAGCCCAAATTACTAAAGTGATTGCAAATAGCCACATGGATAATTTCTCGAGCACTTTCGATTCAGTTTAGTTCAATGTAGTTATAAATCCGGATATATGGCTAAATGTTGGTAGAGAGCTTATATAGCTATATGTTGTATCAAAAAACAAGTTAACCTTAGCTATATCCTGCATTTCAAAGAGCAATAGTTATTTTATGAGTCATATAATACCCAAGAATAGCTATGTTCTTCGATGTCGGATTTTAGACAAAATCTCTACCAAATTTGACATTTTTCATTCATTTTTAATCTTATTCAGCCAAAAACAACCCCTTACTTTTTCTAAAAAAAATTGCCCTTTAATATAAAACTTTGAATTGCCATAGGTAAGTTTGAAGAATTAGCGTAGCTTAATTGTTGCATCTCTTAAGGTAGAGGTGGATGGTCATGGGTTCAATGTTCGGCATTCAAAAATTCTTCTTTATCAAAAAACTATCAATGAAAAGTGGTTCAATTGGTATACCTTTTAAAGAAAAGATAGGTGGTCATGGGTTTGAAAAAAATGTTTAAAGGATCACTTTCCGCAAGATTGAGTCTTAATGCATAAATAGACGGTAAAAAATATGCCTTGTGCTTTCACTATTTTTTTTTAAATGAAATGTGAACTTTTTTTCGAAAACGAGGATTGTGGTTTCAAAATTTTTGCAATTTAAGGGCAAAAATTATTTTTTCTTTATAAAGAATAAGGTTGCAGAAGGTATTTTAATTAATTCAAAATTTCTATAATTAACCACACTTTTACGAAATATACATCAAAATTTGACTGATTTTCAGAATTTTTTATATTTTTATGATTTTTAATGTTATCATCGTATTTTGATTACAGAAAAAAATTTGTACTTCTTGAAAAATTGTAAAATTTATCATCGAAGTGTATTATATTTTTTATTAAGTAATATGAAAATTTTTAGTTCAAAATGGACAATACAACCCTTTTTCATGATGTTTTTTTCAAAATGAGGATCATTTTTTTCTTTTCTTTGCAAATTATTGAAACTACAAACCTTGTTTTAGAAAAACAATTTCACTTTATAAAACAGTCAAACCACAAAAGTTATTTTTTTTAATTTTACCTTAAAAAACTCTATTGACGATAGTCATCATGCCGGATTATGATATTTCTAAAATTAAAATGGTTGTAAAATGGATTTTGATCCTGAATAATGTTCACAGAGAAGAAAAGTAGTAAAATGTAGTTGGGTTAGGAATTAAATCCCGAAATATTGTCATTTTAACCAAGAAAGAAATGACAAAAAATATTTCGATTCTTAATTATACAAGAACCGAAACTTTTTCTATCATTTCTTTCAAAAAAAATTTTTTTATTTTATTTTTGTAAGAACCGAAACATTAAGTTTCGGTTCTTAGAATACACTGCAACCGAGGCAGACAAATTTGCCTCGGTTGCAGTATTGTCATAGAACCGAAACATAAAGTTTCGGTTCTATGACAATTAATAAAAAAAAAAGATAAAGTTTGTCATAGAACCGAAACATAAAGTTTCGGTTCTATGACAATACATCTTTTTTTTTTATTAGTTACTTAAAACATTCCAGAAAAGAAAATGGGCTTGAGATGTGAAGTTGGACCCATGTTTCTGTATTTGTTTTCTTGTCTTTTTCGATATAACCATAACAACTAGTATGAAGCGAAACATAGAATCAAAATAATTAAGTTTTTTTTTAATTATTTGTCATAGAACCGAAACATAAAGTTTCGGTTCTATGACAATACATATTTTTTTTTATTAATTGTCATAGAACCGAAACTTTATGTTTCGGTTCTATGACAATACTGCAACCAAGGCAGACTTGTCTGCCTCGGTTGCAGTGTATTGTAAGAACCGAAATTTAATGTTTTGGTTCTTACAAAAATAAAATAAAAAAAATATTTTTTGAAAGAAATGACAGAAAAAGTTTCGGTTCTTGTACAATTAAGAATCGAAATATTTTTTATCATTTTTTTCTTGGTTAAAACGACAATATTTTGGGATTTAATTCTTAACCCAACTACATTTTCCTACTTTTCTTCTCTGTGAACATTATTCAGGATCAAAATCCCAATACTAAAGCTATTGGCAGCAACTTAATTTTTTTTCTTTTTGATGTCAGAGAACCGAAACATTTTGTTTCGGTTCTTTGACATCACTGCAACCGTGGCAGAGTTGTCTGCCTCGGTTGGAGTGATGTGTAAGAACCGAAACAAAATGTTTCGGTTCTTACAAAAAATATTTAAAA
>CATIWQ010025176.1:0-55000 GCA_949673415.1 Euphorbia schlechtendalii
AATATGCATTATGACACATAGACATATCATAAACTTCGAAATAGAAAGTATAAGTAGAAAGCAAAGCAAAGTTGTAAGGTATGCAAGTGAAAGCTAAAGTTGATCAAACCGTATCCACTCTTTAATGGGAGTCGTCAATTCTCGCAGTTCCTGCGTCTGCTTTGAATTCGGTCTCGGCCCATACAGAACCTCCGCTAGGATGCAATTCTTTGCGAATATCGAACAAATGAATATTGAAGAATGAAAACTTTTATTGATAAGTGATTTGCAAGTACACTTATACAACAATCACTCGAGAATATAGAGAAATCTAGTGATAGAAACAAGGATTCGAATCACTTAAACATTTTCTCGCTAACACTTAAGATCGTAGCAAATCTAACTATACACACACTAATCCACTTATGCACTTCTTGAATTTTTTTCCTATGCATGAAATTGTTGAGGATTTGGAGCCCTATTTATAGAGTTTGAAGGGTTGTGTCTATCCAAATGAAGAGTCACATCCATTTGTGAAAGATTGCATCTCTTCAATGTGATTGGTTGAGAGGCTTTGATTCAATCCACAATGGATAGGAAACTTTTCATGATTGGTAGACTCCTGATAAGTGTCTTTTCGTTGGTAGTTGAAGGTGGTTGATCATGCTTATCTAACTGTTGGTAGTTAAGAAGATAATACCAGAAAACCGTCCATGTCGTGACCGCGATATGTGATTCGTGACTATGAACCTTTGATTGGCAGATTTTTATTTCTGAAGTGAACATGTCGCGACCACGAGGTATTGTCGCGACCGTGAGTTTTCTTTAGAAATCTCCTTTAACTTCACCGATCTTTGACACCTTCGATTCTAAGCCAAATCTTCAAGTTCCATGCATCATTTTGCACCTTTTTCACTCTTTTTTTTATAGAATTCCATTTTAGCTCATTTTACTCCCAAGATTTACCTAGTATCTGCATTTCCATCAAAAATAACTACATACCACGTGAAATCTTTTATATGAAGTATAAAAATGACTAAAACTATAGTGTTTATTGTATAAAATTATAATGATAATAAGTGTAATTATACACTTATCGCTTTGCATAGGGAGGGATCTGTTAGGAGAAGCACCGACCAGCAAGGGAGGCCAGTACATGATGGCGATCGGATCGGGTATGGACTCAAGCGATGTGATGGAGATTCTCAAGTCATATTCTAGTAATCAAGGTGATAAAGAAAGGGAAAAGGAGGTACTAAGGGCCAGTTTCTGTTTAGTCGGAATGTCAGTTTTTGATGGGAATAACGCACCGTCATCCCATCTGTCTAAATTTTATACCTTGTGTCGAGCACAAGATCTTTCTCATGATATGATAACCACACTTTTTCCATGCTCATTATCAGAGATGGCGAGTCAATTGTATGATGTGCAATCTAAACATACAAAGAGCACCTGGAACTATATTGCTGTAGAGTTCCAAACAGAATTTGCCTTTCTGGAGCCGCCAAAGTAAAGCATGCAAGATCTGCTCGCTTGTAAACAAAGGGATGGAGAGTCACTCACCAGTTACATAAAACGTTGGATATTTATCTACGTGGTAATGCCTGCAAGACCAACTGAACCAGTAGGGGTACAGTTGATGATAGAGGGATCCCGAGACTGGTACCACTACCACCTGGCGAGGTTAACAATCTCATGCTTTAATGATTTGTCATACCACGCACTAATTCGGTTTTTGAGCTATTATCAAGGTCCAACCTAGGGGTGAATTCTTTGACTGACGAGGGGCGAAGCATGGAAGAGGATCCACTAGCAGAGGTGTTCTCCACGGATAGGGCTGATTCCCGAGGAGACACACTAGAAGCAGACTCGGGGAAGACGCTAGTAAGGGTTCCCATTGACCTTGATGCATATGTCCTTAAATCAAGGAGGAAAAGGTAGATGGAAGAAGGGACCTCGGTCGAAGGGGAGACCATCCTATATGGGAAGAAGCCCATTAACCTGGATGACTACAAATTGAAGGGACAACGTAGCCAACTCGAAGAGAGATATGATAAATACCCCTGGGTAAATTCAACAGAAACAAGGGTGGTAGAGGATGGAGTGCTGAGAGTTACCAGGAGTGGATGCGTGTTTCGAAGAGAAGAGGTGGTGTAGCTTAATGACTCCAGGCCCGAAGAAATCACAATGGAGTAATTTGAACCACCACTACCCCCAAAGGTGGATGAGGACATACTGGACGTAGACCCCTTGGTGAATTAACTAAAAGGGACTTAGGTAAAGTACAGCTTATGGAAACTACTTGAGATATCCTAGAAACACAAGATGGGCCTGGTTAAGAGGCTGATGAAAATACCCGCTACACTTACGACATCAGTGATTGAGATGTGCGGCGCTATTGGGGAAGGGATTGCTCCCCATCAAATGCCATCCATAACCTTTGACCAATCTAAGCTGCTATGAAAACTAGGGTTGTAAAACAGGGCCCTTAATCTATGCTCACTGAAGGTCCTACCTCATTTAGGGCTAAGGGAGGATATGTTGGTCAAGTTAGATACGGTGATTCGTGCCAACGATGATTCCAAGAGAGGGGTAGTGGGCAGTTTGGAAGTAGAGGCCACTGCAGGAGAGGTGACCTCCAATGTAAAGTTCATTGTACTGGACATCCTGGTAACTTACTCATTGCTCTTGGGTAGGCCATAGATCCATGCAATAGGAGTGGTCCCATCCACTTTACACCAAAAGATAAAGCTTATCCATAATGGGAGGCTAATAACTATTGAAGCGGATGAGGAATCGATAATGGCGGCAACCGCATTTGAGGAAAGGGAAGCATAGGAACTCAGGGTGGCAGTCACTACTAAAAATAAGAAGGGGCATGAGACACCGAAAGGGTATCGCTTCTTCCCTGGAAGCCTAAGGGCTCTTATGAAAATGCAGGGCTTCATCCTAGGAAGGGGTCTGGGTAAACATCACCAGGGGATTATCAGAGCTTTGGACCCTATCTTGTCACACCTGGGTTAGGTTTGGGTTTCACCCCAAACAAGAAAATTTACAAGCACAAGTGACCCTTATTCTGCAACATGGTTTGCATCTGTGAGGCTGAGGGCATTAAGGCATATCTGGGGGAGCTAGAACCATCAATCTTGAAAGGGGAAGAAGATAAAGGGCTTGAAATATTTAATGGCGTGTTTAACTTATCGACTTGTAAGCTAATTGAACAACCTGAGGAGCCCTTCCTTAAAGAAGAACCAATCCTAGCCATGGAAATGACCCTAATTGAGGATGAACTGACCGAACCCAAGAGAGGTGGAGCACTGAAGGATGCGATAACAGCATTCACAAAGGCCATCAGCAAGCTAATGAAGAAGAAGGGCAACGCGTAAGACTAGGATATATAAGGCAACGTCAGACTCCTCATGGAAAAGTTGGCATAGGCCACCCTTGAAGCTGAACCAACTCCTGACACACCTGCTGCAACAAATGAAAGCCCTCCACATGTGGTGGATGATAAAGATGATGATGTAATAAAGAACAATTCAGATGTCTTTGACAATTTTGCCTACAATGCTAGTTCAATGAAATATGACAATTTTGCGTACTTGTTTGATGTTTTACCTGATGGCATCACGCATTCATATGATCATACACATAATGTTTTTAACATTCATGATGTATCATTAGATGAAATTAACTTGGGTACAAACGAGTCACCAAAAGTGGTGATAATTTCCAATGATTTGACTTTGGAAGAAAAGAGAGAGATCACAAATGTACTTAAATGTCACGTGGTACCGTTTGCTTGGTCATACGAAGACATGCCCGGGGTGGACAGACAGATCACGGAGCACCATATCCCAACGGACCCTCGGATCAAACTAGTAAAATAGAAGCTTCGTCGCTTAAGACTCGAATGGGCCGAAAAGGTCAAGGTTGAATTAGAAAAACAAATTAAAGCTAAGTTCTTAGAAGTGGTTGAGTACCCGACATGGTTGGTTAACATAGTCCCGGTCGTAAAGAAGGATGGTAAGGTCAGAGTTTGTTTGGATTTTAGGGATCTGAATAAAGCCTCCCCAAAGGATGATTTCCCCTACCCCATATAGATGTTCTGGTTGACAGCATAGCAAGGCCAGCTATGTCTTCCTTCATGGATGGTTTTTCAGGTTATAATTAGATACTGATGGATATAATGGACAAAGTCAAGATAGCTTTCATCACAGAATGGGGGTGTATACTACTACAAGGTAATGTAATTTGGTTTGAAAAACGTTGGTGCAACATATCAGCGGGCTGTAACACCCCTACTTCATGACATGATCCATAAGGAAGTGGAAGTTTATGTTGATGATATGCTCGTCAAATCTAACACCAGAGAAGAACATGTAGTTGTCTTAGAGAAATTCCTCACAAGATCGAGAAGTACAATCTACGCTTGAACCCAAAAAAGTGCATATTTAGGGTAAATTCAAGGAAACTTCTGGGGCACATAGTTAGCCAAAAAGGAATTGAAATGGATCCTGGTTTGCAAAGCCATCAGGGAAATGCCCACATAAAAAACAGAGAAAGAAGTTCGATCATTTTTAGGGTCCTTACAATACGTCAGTAGATTCATCGCCAGACTCACCACCTTCTGCGAACCGATTTTCAAACTATTACGAAAAGACCAACCAGTGGTTTGGAACGACCAATGTTAGGTTTCGTTTGACAAAATCAAACAATACTTCTTAAACCAACCCGTCCTTCACCCACCAGAACCTGGAAAACCCCTGATCCTATACTTAGCGATTGAGGAATCATTAGGTCGGAGCTCTGCTTGTGCAAGAACACGAAGATAAGAGTGAGTACACATTCTACTACCTGAGCACGAAACTACTCGAATATGAGTCCCGCTACACACTGGTAGAGAAAATTTGTACAATGATGGTTTGGCTGACAAAGAAGCTACGCCACTACTTCCAATCTTACCGAATAAAAGTCATTGCAAAGTTCAATCCAATGAAATACTTATGCTAATCACCAACGTTGGCCGGGAAACTCTCAAGATGGTTATTGCTATATTTGAATTCAACATCGATTATGTGACTAAGAAGGTCATTAAGGGGTGAGCAGTCATCGAATTCTTAGCAAATCAACCCTTGGACTCGGATTACGTTAAAGACCTAGAATTCCCCGATGAGCAACTAGCATTGGTCAAGGACACCCATACAGAGTGGAAAATGTTCTTTGATGGCTCAATAAACAGAAATGAGGTTGGCCTAAGTGTCATCTTGATAACCCCGCAAAACAAAGTCATACCTCTTTCCAAATGATTGGAGTTCCTAGTAACAAACAATGGTGATGAATACAAGGCTTGTCTGTTCGGGTTAGAGGCACTTCAGAAGGTACGAGCAAAAGAAGTGTCGGTAGTTGAGGACAAACTCTGGTTATAAGACAAGTTACTGGTAATTAGGAGATAAGGGAATGATCACTTTGCCCCTATGTGGAAGCAGTATGGAAGGCCTCACAAAAAATTTCAAAGTGCGTTTTTCAACACATACCTGGGGATGAAAACAAAATGGCCTATGCACTTGATACGCTAGCATCAATGTGGGAAGGCCCCCAAACTCAATCAATTAAGCCAATTGTATTACAAATAGCCAAAGAACCTTTCTACTGTCATCTAGTGGAGTTTGAGGATGAGCAAGCCACTAGTAGTTGGTTCTTCTACATCATCAAATTTTTGAACACCAGGGAATACCTAGAGGGTACAATAGACTTGGAAAGAACATCATTACGATGGTTGGCGGTGCAATTTTGATTAGTAGACAGGGATTGTTCAAACATACACTTGAAGGGATATTACTGAGATGTCTAACTAAACAAGAGGCCCTATTGATCATACAGCGAATGCATGTGGGAGAATGTGGGCCACATATGAATGGAATGGCATTTGCAAAGAAAATATAGTTCCAAAGATATTACTAGACAACAATGGTCTTAGACTATGAAACTAAAGTGAGAAAAAGCCACGACTGCTAAATTTATGTTAATATCAGTCATCTACCTCTATCTGAGCTCCATAGCTTATCCACTCCTTGGCATTCTCAGCATGGGGCATCGACATCATCGGTGAGATTTGGCCGAGCTCAACTAATGGACATCGCTTTATCATAGTAGCAGTTAACTACTTTTAAAATGGGTAAGGCCGAATCTTACACCAATATCACCGCTAAGAAGATGACCAAGTTCATAGAAACATAAGTGTATAATTACACTTATTATCATGATATTTTCAATCATAAAAGGATATGGTTTAGAGTCATTTTATACTTCATATAAAAGATTTCACGTAGTATGTAGTTGTTTTTTATGCAAGTGCAGAAACTAGGTGAACCTTGGGAGTAAAATGATCAAAGATGGAATTCTATGTGAAAAGATTGAAAAATGTGCAAAAAGTTGTGTTGAACACAAGAAATTGGGTTAATATCAAAGCTGTCAAAGATCAGCGAAGTTGCAAAGGAAAATCATGAAGAAAAGCACATATCACGATCGTGACACCCATTCATGGTCACAACTTGTTATTCTTCACAAGCAGAAAGTTAACAACCAATATTCATGATCGTGACATGTAAGTCACGCTCGCGACTTTTGACGATTTTGGATAACTATTCTCAATTTCCAACCACTGGATAGTAATGATCAACCACCATTAACAGCCACCAACTGTCAAATGAAAAAATACCTCTTAGGGATGGAGAAGGCATGAAAAGGTGCCTATCCATTGATGATAAAGATGAATCTTTGCATCTAATCACATTGAAGTGATGCAACCCTTCACCAATAGACATGACTCTTCATTCGGATAGACGTAACCCTTTGTACTCTATAAATAGGGTTTAAAACCCAACCATTTTTGTGATATGCATGGTGGGCAATGTATAGTAGTGTGCATGTATGATGGAAAGTGAAAATTGTATAGATTTTGCTAGTTTAAAATGTTAGTGAGAAAAATGTATAAGTGATTCGATTCTTATTTCGATTACTAGATTTCTCCATAAATTCGAACAGTTATTGTATGAGTGTAATTGCAAAGCACTTATCAATAAAAGTTTCTATTCTTCAACATTCATTTGTTCATTATTCACAAAGAATAGCATCTTAGCAGAGGTTTTGTACGAGTCGATATCGAATTCAAAGTAGACGCATGAATTGCGGGAATTGACGACTCCCATTAAAGGGTGGATACAGTTTGATCAACTTTAGCTTTCACTTGCATACCTTACAACTTTACTTTGTTTTCTACTTATACTTTCTATTTCAAAGTTTATGATATGTCTATGTGTCATAACGAGTATTTCATCTTGCGTCATTTATATTAATCAAGTTATATGCTTTCGAGTTAACTTTAAGAGTGATATCGGGGTTAACAAAATTGTGTATAATCACTGGATTTGTGATTATAACGCTATTTAACGAGCCAACATTTTTGGAATGGTAAGTTGCTAAATATGGCTATGTGAGAGTGACCCATACTAAGCATAGTATTATAGTTATCTAGGTTCTTATAAGTGTCATAATTCATTTACCCTAGATTTATAAAAGTCATCTCATGGGTTGCTCTGCGGTGAATTATTGAATATTAGGGCGTTTAGAATCGTATTTGTTGAAGTTATTTAGTGTACTAAATATTCTTGATGATTTTGCATGTTTTACTTTGTTAGACTTGTTCTTAGGGAATATCTATATATTTACATTTTATATAGTCTGTTCATACATGTATCTATTCATTCATCTATCATCTAAACTCTCTAATCAAAATTAACTATTTTCTCTTACCCCGTAACTCTAGTTAGTCTTCAGAACCGAATCCCTTCCCTATGGGATCGATATCTTTTAAAACTACATTGAAATTGTATACTTGCTATGGTCACCATTTTTCTATTTAGATAAGCGGTATTGACGACACCTGTTCGTATTTTAAACTTTTATCTTATTGGTAGAAAAGTGGGGAACAAGGTTTTTGGCATCATCACGGAATATAAACCCTCTAAATTAGTATAATCTTGCGACCAAGTTTTTGGTTTCGTTACCGGGGAAGGTAAGTTCGTTCGTAGAGATCAATTATTTAGAGACTACGGTACGCTTTTATTTTTATTTTATTTATGTATTTGTTTGTTATTGTATTTTGTTTTGTGTCAAAATGTTTACTAATATACATTGGGATAAGTTTTGTGGAGATTACATGATTGATAACTTAATTGATACATGCGTAGATGAAATTTGTCATGGTACGTCTCATGAAGAGTCAACATCTGAATCCCTTGAAAATTTAGAATATTCCTCTAAAATTGAAAAATTGGTTAGAGAAGATGATCCTACACCACCTTCTATAGGTAAACCACCTTTAGTAGAATTTAAACAATTGCCTAGACATTTAAAGTACGCATTTTTAGGAAGCAACAATACCCCCCACCCTTTATCATTTCCAGTAAGTTATCTGGACTGCAGAAAGAAGCATTATTGGAGACAATAAAGGGTAGAATTAGGAGTATTGGTTGGCAAATTTTTGATATTAGAGGGATTAGCCATAATATAGTAATGCATTCCATGAATTTGGAAAATGATAGTAAACCCAAAATAGAAAGGCAAAGAAGATTAAATCCTCACATGAAGGAACTTTTTAAAAAGGAGATTATTAAGTTGTTAGATGCAGGAATTATCTATCCAATTTCAGATAGTGAATGGGCCAGTCTTGTTCAATGTGTTCCAAAAAAGGGAGGTATTACTGTAGTTTAGAATGAAAAAGGTAACTTAATTCCTACTAGGATAACAACTAGATGGAGAGTTTGCATAGATTACAGAAAATTAAATGCAGCCACTAGGAAAGACCATTTCCCTTTACCATTTATAGACCAAATGTTAGAAAGGATATCAGGTCATGCATATTACTATTTTCTTGATGGATTCTCTAAATATTTTCAAATTCATATTAAGCCAGATGACCAAGACAAAACCACTTTTACATGTCCATTTGGTACATTTGGTTATAGAAGAATGCCTTTTGGGTTGTGCAATACTCCGGCTACTTTTCAAAGGTGTGTTTCTGCTATTTTTTGTAAGTATGTTAAGGATATTATGGAAGTTTTCATGGTTGATTTCTCTGTATATGGAGATTCTTTTGAAAAATGTCTAGAAAATTTGGATAAAGTACTTACTAGATGCGAAGAAACTGATTTGGTATTGAATAGGGAGAAATGTCAGTTTATGATTAATGAAGGTATAGTTTTAAGTCATAAGATAGATGAGAAGGGAATTCATGTAGATATAGAGAAAATTGAAATTATTGAGAAATTACCTCCTCCCATAAATGTTAAGGGAATAAGATCATTTCTAGGCCATGCTGGATTTTACAGAAGGTTTATTAAGGATTTTTCGGTTATAGCTAAACCTTAAACTAATTTATTAGTTAAAGATGTGAAGTTCGATTTCTCTGGTGACTGTTTAAAAGCCTTCAACACTTTAAAAAAAGCATTAGTTTCGACACCCATTATTGTGAAACCAAATTGGTCTTTGCCATTTGAACTAATGTGTGATGCTAGTGATGTTGTTGTTGGTTGTGATTAGGTCAGAGGTATGAAAAGAATTTGCATGCACTTTATTATGTAAGTCACACTTTATCTTCTACACAATTCAATTACACCACCATGGAAAAAGAGATGTTAGCAGTCGTATATGCATGTGATAAGTTTAGATCATATTTGATTGAGCCTAAAGTAATAGTTTATACAGATCATGCTGCTTTGAGATATTTGTTTACTAAAAAAGTTGCCAAACCTAGATTAATTAGGTGGATCCTTCTTTTACAAGAATTTAACTTAGAAATAAGGGATAAAAAGGGAAGTGAAAATACCGTAGCTGATCACTTATCTTGTTTAGAAGATGATAAGGGACCTATAGGTGAAACTGATGATATTAATGAACTTTTTCCAGATGAAAATCTTATGTCTGTTCGACATACTGTTAGTCCATGGTATGCTGACTTTGCAAATTATTTGGTTACGCATACTTTACCCTTTGATTTAGATTCTAATGGTAAGAAGAAATTTCTTAAGGATATTAGATCTTTTATGTGAGATGATCCTTATTTGTTTAAGGTATGTGCCAACAGTATTATTCCTAGATGTATAGATGATACTAACTTTTCTTCAGTTTTAAGTCATTACCATGATAGCATATATGGAGGACATTTAGGACCCGCAAAAACCACTGCAAAAGTTCTGGAGAGTGGGTTTTATTGGTCAACATTGTTCAAAGATGCTAGAGATTTTCTTCAGAATTGTGATAATTGTCAGAGAACAGGAAACATAAGTTGAAGAGATGAGATGCCATTGAAAAATATCTTAGAAGTAGAAATTTTTTATGTTTGGGTTATAGATTTCATGGGACCATTTCCAACCTTTAATGGTAATAATTACATTTTGGTTGTAGTTGATTATGTTTCTAAATGGGTTGAAGCTAGCACATATAGTAAGAATAATGCTAGAGTAGTTGCTAAGTGTCTTAAGCAATTATTTAGTACATTTGGAGTTCCTAAGACCATAATTAGTGATGGAGGTGCACATTTCATTAATAAGACTTTTGAAAGCTTGATGCATAACTATGGAGTACATCATAAGGTTGCTACCCCATATCACCCTCAAAATAGTGGTCAAGTAGAAATCTCTAATCAAGAAATTAAGTGGATTCTCGAAAAGACTGTCTTGAATTCCAGGAAGGATTGGTCTACTAAGTTAAATGATGTATTATGGGATTACAAAATAGCTTTTAAGACACATATTGGTATGACACCCTATAAGTTGGTTTACGAAAAGTCTTGTCATTAGTAGAATTAGAGCATAAGACTTTATGGGCTTTGAAGAATTTAAATAGGGATTTATACAAAGCCAATGAAAGAGGAAAGTTGGATTTAAATGCGTTAGAAGAACTACATTTGTGATCATATGAAAATGCAAAGATCTGTAAAGAGAAGACAAAACGATGTCACGATGCAAAACTACGGGGAAAAGAAGTTTAAGGTTGGAGATAAAGTTCTATTATATAATTCCAGGGTTCGCTTATTCCCCGGAAAACTTAAATCTTGTTGGAAGGGACCCTATGAAGTTATTCAAGTGTTTGACAATGGAGCATTGGAATTGAAAGCCGAAAATAGAGAAATATTTCGAGCCAATGGTCAACGATGCAAACCTTATCTCAAAAATAAATTTGAACAACAAGACGTTGATGTTCAATTACTATCTTCACGATAAATTATTCCAGGTATAGGTAGTAAATATTTATTATTTATATTTAACATGTTTGTTTGTTTTTCTAGGACTAAGTCTAAAAATTGAAAAGATAGAAGAATTGCAGAAAGGCGCGACCGCGACTATAGATTGCACCCATGACATTATGCAGTAAAACTTTCTGTTTCTGTCGTGAGGAAAGTTAAGATCACGATAGGCCTTCATGATCTCGACACGGATAGAATATTACCTTTACAGATTGCGAATTAACACGCGACAAATGTCCAAAACTTCCAATAACAACTAGTTTGAAGGATAAACAGCTATATTGACTATTTTGGCCAATTAGAGACCTTTTAGAACTCTATAAATAGGTCCAAGTTGAACCCATAGCCACCAAAACCTTCTAAAGCTTACAAAAGTTCTAATTCTCTATTCTTCTACATTCAAAAAAACCTTTCTTTCAACCTTTACTTGAAAAACCAATATGCCTCATGTCAAGGTAGCCACAAATAGAAAGGAAGTCCCGAAATACCAACAAGAATATGGTTGTCCTTTTTCGATTCGATCCGAGAAGAAGGGAAGAGATTCCAAGTTTTGAATAAGTTGGAAATCAATGGTATGATCTTTCTTGATATGGTATTCTTGGAAACTTTAGGCCTCTATGAACAAATGGAGATGTATCTTACTGATTTGGATTTAAGCCGATTTGTGGAGATAAGATTTCCACAAAACCGTGATTGGATTTTAGAATGTCTAATGACATTCGATTTTGAGGATAAGAAAGAAGAGGGTGATTCAATTTCGTAACCAAGGAAGACATTACACCAACACAAGAAAGATTATGAGTGCTTGGTTCTGGTTCAAAATTGAAAGTTCATCAAGCATGATGGATTCTTTTCAACCAAATTGAGTTTGGGCAGATTTAACAGGTAAGAGAGTTTTCGATCCCAAAAATTCTCCCAATAAACTTATTAAGGACGAGTGCATTCTTCTACTCCATAAATACCTCTCCACTTTGGTATTTTGTCGAGTAGAGAATACCAAAGTCTAAAAGAAAGATTTGTTTGTTCTTTCTTACGCTTTGAAAAAGCAAAAAGCAGAATTCATGGATATCTTTTGGGACATGATGAAGAAGAATTCTACGACCATGAGAAACAAGATTGGATTGGCTGAAATTATCATCGCAATCATCTTAGGTGCGAGATATGAACTCCCCTATGTCCAAAGACCGGGTGAGTACTTTTGTTCTATAGATGGGAATTACTTGAAGAACATCCGACTTCTTCAAAAGAACGATGGTGTATATTCTTTCTACTCTTACTCCAATCGCACCAAGAAGTTAATCTCAACTCATGACGATTCTTCCATTAGCCTATCTGATCCCACTGCTAGACGTCGTTATGGAAAGGCTTCGTGATCGAAGAATAAAATGAAGAAGACGAAGACGAAGCTTCGGAAGATTGGAAGGTGAGCATGCAACAAAAATTGGACAATTGCCAAGCGGAACTTGGAGTAATAAAGAAAGACATGAAGATTCTAAAGAAATGTAATAAATCGATGCTTCGAAAATTACTATCCTTCTTTAGAAAACAAAATTGTCAATTTACTCCTAGTCCCCCAGATTCTCCTTCTCAATAGAACGGGTTTACTCTTTTCTTTACTTTTCTTTTTCATATTTTTAGACTAGTTGTTTGTTTTTAGATTTTTAATTTTAATAACATCTCCCACAATGAGGACATTGTATTCTTTAGTCTGGGGGGACAATTGTAAAATCTAAAAAAATTAAATAAATAAAAAAAATTGAAGAATTTGAAAATTTTTCTTGATTCTTGTGTTATTTATACACTATCCATACCTATACTATACTAACATATGTTCCAAGGTTATTATGAGTGTTAGGTATTTCAAGTTTGATGTTAGTGCATATTTCGAACAAAGTGTTTCGAGTATGACCACACGTTGAGAGTGTGAGCTTTTTAGCACAACATTTAGCATTTGGTAATGATGAGTTATGAGTAACATTCAAAAGAAACATTCAAAGTAATTTTCGATATATATTTCAAGGCCACATGAATTAGTATAAGTTATATAGTTTTAGTTTAAAGCTAGCGACAAGTTTTTAGTGGAGTAATATCTAGTAGTGTTCTTACTATTAGTTTTATATGCTATTCTCGAATACGTCCTATAAGTATTGAGTGTGTTTAAAGTGTTGGGAAACTATAACCATAATACTTTGAAAGTGACCAATAAAGGATGAGGGTATTAAGAGTGAAAAATCAAAAGAAAGAAAGGATAACCAATGAGTTATGAAAAAGGTGAGGAATGGTACGAAGCAAAAACTACAACTATTCAATGAGTGAAAAAAGAAAAAAATAGCATAGCACGAATAATGGGTGCAAAGTACAAATTTGTACTTCAAAAAAATATGCTTAAAAGAAATAAAAAGAGAGAAAGTGGTATGGAGCATAAAATGCAACCACTAAAAAAGGGGAGAGTGGTATGGAGCATAAAATGCAACCACTAAAAGTGTTTTAACATCCTAGGTTACCTAAAATTGCCTTGAGATTAATTTTTTCAAAGTGTACTCCCTTTGTCCTTTATACTTTATACTATACTTGAGAGAAGGATATTTACGAGTAAGCATATAACACTTATATGAAGACGCAATTTGGTTGACCCTCCATGAAGAGCAAAGGTATGCAATTGAACTATATAAATAGGACATTACTAATTTGTGGGAAAATTCAAACTTTAACTTAAATTTTATGCAACGTGGGAATGTGGTACTTACTACAATAGTCTTTTGCCAAATGAGGTACGAACTTGAATTACTATTATATACACTTTTGTTGTGTTTAACTTGAAGACAAGGCAAAAGTTAAATGTGGGGGTCTGATAAGTGTATATTTACACTTATTATCATGACATTTTCAATCATAAAACTATATGGTTTTGTTTCATTTTATATTTCATATAAAAGATTTCAAGTGGTATGTAGTTGTTTTTTTATTTAAATACAAAAACTAGGTAAATTTTGGAAGTAAAATGATCTAAAATGGAATTCTATGTAAAAAGAGTGAAAAAGGTGCAAAAAGATGCATGGAACACATTGATTTAGCTTAGGATCAAAGCTGTCGAAGATCAGTAAAGTTGCAAGAATAATTTCGAAGAAAAAGCATTGTTCATGATCGTGACACCCATTCGCAGTTGCGACTTGTTATTCTTCAAAACAGAAAGTTGTCAACCATTAGTCATGATCGTGACATTTAAATTGCAATCGCTACTGGTGGCGGTTATTTGTTATCTCTTATCAACTACCTACCGCCAGATAACAACGATCAACCGCCATCAACTACCAATCGAAAAGACACCTTTTGGAATTTAACCAATCACGAAAAGGTGCCTTTCCATTATGGACGAGGATGAACCTTTGCATCCAATCATATTGAAGTGATGCAACCCTTCACCAATGAACCTTTGCATCCAATCATATTCGAAATTCACAAAGAATAGCATCGTAGAGGAGGTTCTCTACGAGTCGAGACCGAATTCAAAGTAGACGTAGGAATTGTGGGAATTGATGACTCCCATTAAAGAGTGGATACAGTTTGATCAACATTAGCTTTCACTTGCATACCATATAACTTTACTTTGTTTTCTGCTTATACTTTCTATTTCAAAGTTTATGATATGTCTATGTGTCATAACGAGTATTTCATCTTGTGTCATTTATATTAATCAAGTTATATGCTTTTGAGTTAACTTTAAGAGTGATTTCAGGGTTAACAAGATTTTGTATAACCACTGGATTTGTGATTATAACGCTATTTAGTGAGCCAACATTTTTGGAATGGTAACTTGCTAAATATGGCTATGTGAGAGTGACCCGTACTAAGCATAGTAATATAGTTATCCAGGTTCTTATAAGTGTCATAATTTGTTTACCCTAGATTTAGAAAATCTATCTCATATGTTGCTCTACGGTGAATTATTGAATATTAGGGCATCTAGAACTGTATTTGTTGAAGTGATTTAGTGTACGAAATATTCTTGATGATTTTTCACGTTTTTCTCTACTAAACTTGTTCTTAGGAAATTTCTATATATTTTACATCTTCTCTATTCTGTTCATGCATCTGTTTATTTATCAGTCTATCATCCAAACCCTCAAAGCAAAATTACCTATTTTCGTTTACCCCGTAACTCTAGTTGGTCTTTAGAACCAAATCCCTTCCCTTTGGGATCGATATCTTTTAAAACTACATCGAAACTGTATACTTGCAGTGGTCACCATTTTTCTATTTAGATAAGCGGTATTGACGACACCTGTTTGTATTGTGAACTTTTATCTTATCGGTAGAAAAGTGGGGAACAAGGTTTTTGGTATCATCACCGAATATAAGCCCTCTAAATTAGTATAGTCAAAACCTTGGGGTCAAATATGTGGCCGGTAGGTATCTCCATCCCCAGCATGAGGAATTCGTCTTCTTCCTCATGGATTATCTAATCTAGTTTATTGCCCATACGCAGGAACTCCTCGAAAGTGGTGAAGCAATGGGCGGTAAGATGATTCTAGTATTCTGAACGGGCCCCTTCGATCATTAACCTTATCAAGATTACCTATGAGGGCTTCCTCTTGATCACCACGTGTATTGCAATCTACCGGCGAGCATATTCCCAGAAGTTTATACTCCCCTTGTTAGTAGGCTGTAAGCTCCCTAAGTTCCATAGGTTGCTTTTCTTCGTACATAAAGTCCCTCTTAAAAGTCCTGGATATGCTCCTCCAATCCTTCTTAACTACCTCTGGCTGGTTCTTATACCAGTCACTTGAGAGGCCTATTAGTGAATAGGGGAAGAAGGTGGCTAGCTTTTCATCAAAGTCCCTAGGCCTGCATGAGAGTCTCAAACTTCATCAAGTGGAAGGATGATGTGTCACAACCTTTGAAGACTGGCATCCCGAATAGATTGACCTAAGAGAAGGAACATGAGACAATTCTATGAAGCCCTAGAGCCCTTGACCCTTCTTCTAGCCAAGCCATGGCTTGATCAGAGTTGCTGCTGGAATAGATAATCATTATGAATTCCCCTAAGGCCTTGCTTTCACACTTGATGGCCACTCTACCTTCCTTTTTACGAACTGGCAATTCTTAGACCTCCACTATGGTTTCTTCTCCATCAAGAGATTCTTCAAAAATCCCTTGGACAACTTCTCCTTCGGTGGTGTCTTTTGAAACTAAGGCCCTATCTGGATTGGCTTCAGTGATCACCTCCATGACCTAACTTTCTACCATGCTCAATCCCAGCATATTGATTTGTTGCCCAGATTCCCTAAGCAGGTTGTCCCATCTTGCAACCATGTTGAACACACTCTCAAAAGTTTGGAGCTCTATTGGACCAAGGCTTTACCTGTATGTAGACTTAGCCACTTGGATCAAAATCTGGACTAGGATGTATTCTTCTGGGTTATATGGTATTCGGACTTGGATGTTCATCTAGCGTCGAGCATACTTCTTGAAGGACTCGTAGTTGTTCTAGACTCAGGCTGTTAGTTCTCTCAAGCTGGGTTTGGGCTTCTCCATATGAATGAAGTTCTTAATGAATGCCTTAAAGATGCGCTTCCAGTTACGCCTTAGTACCATTGGCTGGTTCCCATATCATTTTCTCGCAGTCTCGGATAAGAAGCACATGAATAGCTTAGCTAATTCACAATCGAGGAGTCCTTTCACCCTCATGAAGTTCTTGAATTTGAGAACGTGAAAGATGGGTCGGTCCCTTTCATCATACATAGGCATCCCACATAGGGTGTACCCAGGACCCAAGCAAACCCCTTGGACGTGGTAACTAGCTGCAACACTCATTTCCCGGCTTGACTTGGCTATGCTGTGTCTTTTTCATGGTTAGATCGAGATATCAAATCAAACACATGGCCAGTCGATATACCTGACCCAAGCATCATAACTTCAAGTAATAGACTTTGAAATTCTACATCTATCTTCAACACCACCTCAATATGTTCCCCGAAGTTTGCATACTAGCACGAGTTAAGGTAATGGTGGAATTCAGGTCATGCTCCACTAATTAACAACCCCATTAACATGATCCTCTCCGGTTTCTCATTGATCATCACTTGAATAGACATCCACCGAGAGCTGTACTCCTTGAATGTCTCATCCTCATCCTGGATGCAGGCTGCCAAATCCATCATATTGGCCTCAGGCGTCTCCATGTATAAGAAATCGTGAGAGATATGATACCAATTACCTCTGGTAGATGGATGCTGAGTCAAGTACCAATCTCTGGCTAATCCTGATAATTAACATGGGAACAAGGTTGCTAACATATTATTCAAGAGACCTTGTGCTCTCATGAGGGTTTCGTACTTGAAAATGTGGAAACTTGGGGTATCCTGGTAATCGTTTATGGACATCACGCATAACCTGAATTTAAGGCAGTGGAAACTTTCAACCTTCCCCAAGCTGTACTATCTCATTCCTAGTTCCATGTTTACACGTGACAGGGGTCAATTCCTGATCTGATCATCATCACGGATTCTTCTTCTGCTTTCTCCAGGCATTGCCAGATGATATCTCCTTACATTCCCGAGTATATCATCCCACATTATCTTCAAACTGAGGAAGGGAGTAGTTTGTCATACTGGGCTTCAACGTGGGTTCTTCTATCACCCGTTCCTCTATCAACTTACGAATATCCCTTAAGAGGTCCTTGTAGTTGTTGGTCTTATGGCCAGCCACCATGTGATAATGGTAGAAATTGTTCCTTTCCTCCAATTTAGGGGGAGCCCAGGGCTTTACTCTCTCTAACTTCTTCAATTCTCGCAGCTTAGTGAACATGAATCCCAAATTAGCGAAGTAGGGAGATATCCCATGATATTCCTCTTTTGGTAGGCGCATAGATGCCATAGTCTCTGTCTGCACTACTTACACCACCACTTGATTCCCCTTAGGCTGGGAGGAGGTGGGTGTTGATGAGGACACTGTATCAGCCTTCTTATACTAAGTCCTACTAATCGGTGGGGTTGCTGCTGCATTCATGGCCTCAATCCTTTCTAGCTTCTCTATTTTCTTGAACACATCATTATAAGATGTGAAAGTGTCCATCCCTAAGCGATTTTTGTATGCTGGTAAAGCCAAGTCTAAGAGCTTCACAATCATCTCAAAATAAGCTGAGGTGGTCTTTCAACAGCACCTGGGTTTTCATCCACCAGCCACAGTAAGGCTTGAATAGTTCATCGGGCATCTGTTTAACAGCTTCCAGATTCTATATTATCATTTTCATTTGGAAATTGAACCCATATTACTCCACCTATACCTTCGACAAACGGTCCCATTTGCTTGAAACTTCTGGGGGTAAGTTGTTGTACCACTCGTTAGCAGGCTCACCTAAGGTGACGATGAAGTAACTTAGCTAACATCCTATCCAAAATTCTTCTTACCCTCATTACTATTTGATAATTTTCTAGATGGGATATGGGGTCTCCCTCTCCTTTATACTTCACCAACTCTGGCATGACAAAGTTGTTAGGAAGCCAATCTTATTCATGTACCACTAAAAGTGTTAGGAGGATGGTCGGAGAATCGATGAGCGTGGGTGGCTAGTAATTGTTGCCAAAGTTCCGCTATGTTTGGTCCCTGGCCTTGAGACATTATGCCCTTGTTGTAGTATTGAAATCCTAATTGATAGGGATGAGCTAAGATCGCAGGTGATGGGCGAGGCTAGCCATGAGTAAATGCCATACCTCCAGAGCTAGTGGCAAAGCTTGGCACGCCTATCAAATGATGGCCTAACTAGTACTGGCCTGCTTAGGGACTCATTCCTAAGTGGATTCGGGTAGGGGCAGCAGCGCTATAGGGTCTAGCTTGTTTAGAGTTGAAGCTAGCAGGAGTGAGACTAGGGGATGGCCTACTAACTGGCATTGTCGATAGTTGAGTGATTGATTGCGAAGGTGGTGCACTAACAATCTAATGACTGAACTGACCAGATCTGAATAGATGTTGTGGTTGGGCTAACCTGGCTGGTCTGAACTGGTCACCCCGGAACTCTGCCCCACTTGAAATGATCAAAACTATGCCGGATCTTTCTCGATGCTAAACTTGAATATATTACTTGAAGGGATGTTACTGGGAAAGGATAGTGGTCTCCTTGCCCAAGGACGGCCATTAATGGGAGGTGGAATGTTCACCACTTTTTCAAAATCTAACAATCGATTCGAATTACGATCCTCCATTTACCTCGGAAGGGCATGATGATGGATGACTTGAACAAACTGCTCACTACAGATGAAGGCTTCCAGCACATTTGCTATTTACTCACTGATGTTCTGTTGCGGGCCTTGAGTCTGAGTGAAAGGCCCCTCGTGAGAGAAATGACCCCTGATTGTGTTGTTGTCTTGGGAGTTGGTCATGCTGGAGAATTGATCCCTGTATAAGTCAAAGCTTTATCTTGAAACTGAACCTGACCTGGAACCTGAACCTGACCTAGAACCTGAATCTTCACTGGAATCGATTTATGGGACCCCCTCCTATTGAGATGGAATGTTCCCTTTCCTAGCCATGAAGGGAGAGACTCGAATAAGGCGACGATCAGTCCTCCAAATCTTTGCTAAAGAACACAAAATGGTGATTAGATCATGCATTGTATATGTATGAATTAATGGTTATGCATGTAACAGGGTTGATCATGACATAAATGTAGTTGGTGAGTGCCAACTTTTGAGGTAAAGGTGATGTCATTGTGGCATCCAGGCCTTGCTACATAGTACAAGGGTCATAGTATTAGTGGTTTTGCCATATTACCCAAGTGGTAACAGGCTTGGGTCTTGAATCCTCATAGGGGTTGCAAGGAATTGGGTAAACAATGGGTTATACTCTTCTTCATACAGTTTCTGGGGTGATGGGTATGTTGCCCCATTTGCTCAGAGGTTCAGGTGTCCTTTTGGAAACCTCTATGTTTTGGTCCTAATTCTAGGTGACGCTATCTTGGCGCGTCTTCTAAAACTAGGTGGTTGGTATTAGTGTAATACCGGGTGTAACATGACATGTGTGTACATATTAGTGTCTCCACAAATATCGTGGTTAGCGTGATGCCATACATAAAGAAATGCTCCTTTGAATGTGTGATGTGGATATGAGCACATAACACTTAATATATCTCATCTGACCTTATATTTCCCATGCATAAGGGGTAGGCTTCTAATTCTAGGTTTGGTTCATCTTAACATCGCAAGGATATTAAAGTTCATTCCTGCATGAAAATAAATGTATCTTGTTTTGGTAAACCTAGTGGAAGTGTCTACGGTTCCTTTTATGAGTTCGGTCAATGGGTTGTTGATGTAGAAGGTTCTTGTTGCACTAAGATACACTTTCTCCCTTCCCCTGAATAGGTTCAAGAGGGTCCATATGGTATGGTAACAAGTGATCCACTTGCTAAGTACCTTGAGTCACCAAGGGGTCGCAAAGGATACTTTTTCAAGCTTCTCGATAAAACAGGGTACCCATACCTTAATGGCTAATCCGTCTAATGCATATGCTTAGTGGAATATCAAAATCTTGGAAAATGGTTTGACTTAAATAATGACTTTTCACTAACTCATAAAAAATCTTCAAAACTTTTAAGTTTAAAAGAAATAAGAAATCCCTAGTAGAGTTGCCACTGTGAGTGGACGACATTCTACCCACGGTCGTCGCGAGACGTTGGCCCCGTTAGATGGGGCGTGGGGTTTTCAAAAATTATGTTATGGTTGTATAATGAATTCTAATGACTCGAGGCCTAAACCTCTAGCCTATATTATACAAAGTCACCATCAGGATCAGCTCTTCCGGGAAATTCGGTATAGCCTAGATCCGTTAAGCCTAAATGATACAGTAGTATAGAGATTTGAGTCCAAATGAATAACTTATTTCATCATTATTTAAGTCATATTAGGTAAGTGGCTACCATATTCTAATATCATAGTATTCCTCTCTAAATAGTTTTCAAGTTATGATTTAGCATGCATCCGGATGACAATAAATAAGTGCGAAAAGTATAATTGTAGGAAAGTAAATGCGCCTAGTTTAGGGGGGATTATTTACATATTTTGGGGAGGGGGAATACAAATTGCCTAAAATACATGGGATCTAGGTAAATGAATACATCCATATCCTATTATGCAACCGATCTAACAAACATAATTTTTATTAAAGTGCGATACCCGAAGGAAAATAAATCCTAACATATATCTAACCTAATCTACCTACATCCACAAAGGTTAGCATGAAATATTCTCACAACACAAACATTTGCCAATGCACCAAGTATGTTCAGTTCGAATATTTGGAAGACCCATGTGGTTGAGTTAAAAAAAGTGCCTATAAAGGTTCATGGTTTTGCTTGTGAAAAATGATCCATTTTTATACAAGTATGTTGCTAGTTTTATTAATGACAATGCCGCATGTGAATTTTATCGGGTTGGATATCCGGGAATGGGGCTTTCCCTTCATGGGGGTTCCCTAGTCTAAATTAATTATTCACAAATATATGGAATTTGTAAATAATTCTAAACCCATGAGACATAACTCTACGAACTCAGAGGCTCACCCCGTAGTCGAGAATCCACTTCTTCGAGATCTACAAAGCTCCTCTAGGAAGCCCTCCTCGTTTTTTTAGTTTATGTAGTGAGGTTGTTCGGTTGAGAAAAAACCAAGAATGGAGCAAGTGTTACTCCACAAACTTGAGAGATAATGACTGAAATGTAGTATAAGGCTTTGTTTGTAACTCCTCCACCAAGTTTTGTTGAATTAAAGCTTGGCAAAAGTAATGAAAAGAGGTTTGAACATGTATGTGAACTAAGAAAATTCCCCTCTTCAATCCCACTCAATTTTTGGGATTCTAAACCTCAAAGTTACCTAAATGAATCCTAGAAAACCCAAGTTCATGCCCTTTCTATGAACTTTCTTTAACCTATTCCAAGAAAAAACTTGTTTGCCTTTATGAGCATGCACAAAAAAAACCAACCCAAAATTTATGAAATTCAAACTTTTCTTTCAAAAGCAAGTGAGCTATTTTTCTCTGCAACTTTTGCACCAAAATTCAGCTCCACCTTTGTCTGAAAATGAGCCCTCCTTTTGTAGGAGAGCTCCCTTCAATCCAAAGATAAAATGTCATGATTATTCACCCTCATTTTTCACTTTTCACCTCCCCAATCTAAGGGAGGAGGACCCTTCCAGCCACTCTACAATGTGTAGCAAGCTGGAGAGGTCAAACAAGGGTACAAGGGCCCTAGAGAACTATTTCATCCGTTATTCTCGAAATTCTACAATTCTCCCTTAGCTGACTTAGCGACATCCATAACGATGTTGCAATGTCGACACCGATGTTGGTCACATCGGTATCGGAGTTGACAACATCAGTATTGGTGTTGGCTTTTGGGTCTGATTTTAGCCCGAATTGGGCCCAATCTCTGCTAAAGTGGTAATGTCTGTGTCGCTGTGGCGATGCTGACATTGCCATTACCAATGCCAATACCGATGTTGTTACATCGGTATGGGCATTGGGCCTAACTTTAGCCAAGTCTTGAATAGTCCAAATAAAGAAGGTTGCCTAAGGTTTGTAAGAAACGAGGAATGCTTCTACTGAGTACCTCCGAGATCTTGTCAAAGTGGAAGACTAGCAAAGGAAAATAAAATACAACTTCATCATTGAACTCGTGAGTGAGGATCAAAATATTGTGCTCACATTTCCATAGCCAAAGCATTTGATATCTTTGCTATGCACCTTCTTGAGTCCTTCCTCAGCTCCACAACGGTGCTGAGTTGACTTGATTTTAGCGGGAAACTTCTTCTTGTTAAACTTCCTATCCTTCTTCATGAAGCATTTAAAATGCCTAATCAGAAGGGTCATTTACTCATCAGAATTGTAGCTTGTGGATTCTTTAGAGGAATCAGCTTTCTGGATAATGGCTTTGCCCTATTTTTCCTTGTCTTGACTCCTTTTGGAGTCATCATAACATTTTCTCATAGACATCTCATGAGTCAACAAGGTGCCTATTAGCTCATCATAGATGTAGGTCTTAAGATCATGAGCCTCCTTAATAGCGCTCTTCTTGGAATCCCACTCTAAGGTAAGAGTGCGGAGAATCTTCGTCACAATCTCTTCCTTAGTGAACTCCTTCCCTAATCTCTTCAGCTCACTAACTATGTTAATGAACCTGCTATTCATGCTTTGAATACCCTCTCTGGCACCCATTGAGAACATTTCATACTCCCTCAGCATGAGATTGATCTATGACTCTTTGACCTTGTCTGTCCCCTCGTAGGTAATCTCTAGCTTCCTTTAGATTTCCTATGCTGTCTCGTAGCTTGAGACCTTGTTGAATTCAGTAAGATCTAGCGCATGATGTAAGTAATAAATCAACGGGGCATTCTCTTTGAGAAGTCTAAGATCAGTGTCATACTGAAACATGAACCTAGTTCCTCATAACAATAGGAATTGTGGGGCCAAGCTCGATTAAGAGCCATGCTTGCATGCTTTGTAATTGAATAAATGTTTTCATGCGGTTTTTCCAAAATGTGTAGTGATTGCCTTCAAACTACCAAGGTCCAATAACAGACATTCCCTCCTTTAGGAGTACTATTTATCCTCAACTAGAGCTGAAGTTGTTGTAAGCCATTTATGGATCCTTACTCAAAGAAAGTTAGTCAATAAGTTGAGCACTAGCTCTAATGCCACTTGTTGGTCCTCGGACAGCTTATAAACAACCGTAGAGGGGGGTGAATGTGTTTCTTGGTTACTTTTTAGATCTATAAAATTATTTAACCAAGTTAAGTTTTTAGATGCGTGCTGTGTGATGCTATGCTGAGTGGGTCTAAAAACTTATAAACTGCTTAGCTTCGCTAGACAGTTTATCTTCAATCTCTTGCTGAGGACTCTACTCAACACAGATTGGTTTTTCAAGCAAAATGATAAGTGCAGAAAGAATGATAAATGAGTTTGAATGCGATAAAAGCTAAAGCGAAAGTTTAGAACTTCAACACCTAGTTTTATCTTTGTTCTGCCCTGAGCCAACCTCTAGTCCCCAAATTCCTTCTCCGAGCTTAAATCCACTAGTGTTCATTCCTTACTTAGGCAGAGTATCCTTTACAATGGGTAGACACTTTTTTACAAAAAGTACCTTTCTTTCTAATTACCACTCAACTCAGTTTGGGTACCCTTCCCAAACTGATACTCGGATTTGAATATAAAGCTTGTGGACTGAATTCAACTTATAAATTATTGAATCCTTACAATGTTAAATCTAAGAGTGATTCTCTCTATTACAAATAGATTGATAGTGAGTGTTTGCTGATTGCTTGAATTTGGCATTTCTTGAAGCTAGGAGTATTTGTGCAGAGTTTTATCTCTTAAAGAAATTTAAGGTGATTCACCAAGTTTGAATGTCTGCTTCTGTCTTCTATTTATACTTGAAGATTTATGAAGTAGCTATTGCAAACTTTTCATCTTTGTAGTCCTTCAATTTCTCTTCTCTTCATATCTTTCGAATCTTCCCATTGGAGATAGATTCCAGGATGTTTAGAGATAGAGATTTCAAACGTTGACATGTGATAAAATTCCATTGACAAATTTCTTTTGTCTTCAAGCAAATCATTATGTTTGAGAGGCATGTAAAATGAAACGTGGAATCTTGAGATTGATTGACATTGCTGATGCTTGTAGAGACATGCAGAGACACTGAGAAACGGCGCATGACAGAGAATTCCTTTTGCCTTGACCATACTAAGGAATCTCCAACATTCCGTACTGACACCTTTTATCTTGTGAGGACCACTAGAAATCTTCTTTAATTTTAATGCTTTTTAACCTAAAAAGCATCGAAAGAATATTCCATTTCTCACAGAAAACGCTAGCGGCTCAAGTGTCATTTATTTCTCTAAGTGTCAAATAATTCAGCTTTTAATTAATAAAAGCTAACTCAGCACTACTAAGTTGATATCTTTCTAAACTATGTAGTACTACGCACAGAGTCAGCTTTTCTTACTCTAAGCCATAACTTAATTAATTACTCAACAAATTGAGTTGTTTTTCCTTAAACAAACTCAAGTCAACCTCATTAATTAAGAGTATACTTAGTACTCAATTAATTTCACTATCCTAGACAATTTGCTATTTCCAAAATGTTTAAGTACTGTGAAGTACTATTAACTTGGGTTCTACAACAAGAAATAAATAAATCCTAGGCCAACATTTAGAAAAGAAGAAAATAAAGAAATCATGGAAAAAAGTAACTCTAGGAACTCAGAGGCTTACCCTTTCAGCGCGAATCTACTAGATCTTCAGGAGCGTTCCTCGTTCGTTTTGATTTGTTGTTTGTGAAAGAAATCGAATAAAAGATAAAAATTTTAGGCCAAAAAATATCTAAAGAATTTTAAATGAAAAAAATATTATGTCGTTGTAAAAAAAAACAGAGCTATTTCATACTTTTCTTTGTTGAAAAATACCCCGTCTCTTTGTACTAAAAATTCCCCCTATTTATAGGGGAAAATCAAAACCGACCGAGTCTACCGACGAACTCCGTAGTTCGCCGACGAACTGGTGTCAGTTACTCTTATAATAAATATATTAATATATATACATTTTTTATATTTTTTATTAATTAATTAAATATTTTTAAGTATATAATTAATTTATTCTGAACCCTTATACATTTGTTTAGGTCTTTAAAATATTTGTTTAAGTTTTTGAGGGTTTTAAATATTTTTTTATAGTCCTAAATATCAATTTAAGGCCCGAAATATTATTTAGTGACGAGGAGAGCTCCCATTTGAAGATCACAGGATAATCAAAATTTGTGAGATTCAAGAATTAAATCTCGAAAATCCATCATCATTTAACGTGCGAGTCGGTACAAAATCCCATGCTTGCAGCCATTTCTCGTGGGATCACTGTTGGTTGTAGCTAGTATGATCACACAAAATGGAGTTGAGGGATCCAGAGAAAACCTGACCGGTTCGGCCCACAACTTTTATCCTCAATTGGTGGCGATTTATGCCCCTTGTGGGTGATTCACCTGTTTCTTATTTTTAGCTCTTTAAGGGTAGAACCGAATCAAAACTTCATTCATGTCGCGGAACTAGGCCTAGATTCGAAAAAAATTTTGAAATTTTGAACATTTAAAGTTAGAAAATAGATTTGAAAGTCCGGCAAAGGCCAGGCTTGGCTGGCTTAGCCAGCGAAGTCTTCGCTAACCAAGCCGGAGACGTGGTTTTGCGTTACCCACTCGGTGGGGTCCCGGGTGATTTGTAAACTAGATTTCAGAATTTTAGGTACAAATAAAAAATTCTGAATATATTTCATGTAATTGTAAAAATTATCGAGGATATTTTCGGTGACCCAGAAAAGTTTTGAAATTTTCACAAATTTTTATGTGACTTTAAAAAAAGAAACTTGGAGATTAAAATATATAAAATTGAAGTAAAATTTATAAAATTGAGGTGGTTTTGAAAAACAAAATTTTAAGGGTGGTTGAAACAAATTTTAGTTCGGTTCCATCTTTAGCTGAATTTTTTAACCTGTTGCTGACCCTATATGATTCATTTTGTAATCTCCCATTATTAACCCTAATAGCGGACATTCTACTATTCATGGATGGTCGCTGCATGCTATATCATAGCTAGAGTTTGCACAAGCCATCATGGCCACTAGTTTTGGAGATATAACTTGATTGTTACAACCGACGTGGCTTTCTCATGCATCATTGGCTGCGCTAACTAAGAGATGGTGTGACATCTCTCATACCTTCCATTTCTCCATAGGGGAGATCACCATTACTTCCTCAAATATTGTAGCGATCACCGGTCTGCCTTGGTCTGGGACTATGATTCATTTTGACACATACGTGGGGCAATTTTCTAAGAGTCCTGTTGATCATGGATGATTCACTGAGTTGTTCAGTGTTGAGCCTAGAGTTGGAGCACTTACCTATTGTGAGCTGGTTGATCAATGGACCAGACAGTCTCACATTTGGCTAGCGAGATTCCTTACTATGCATGTTCATTTGTGATCACATTGCTTAGTGTCTTATGGATGACATTGACAAGATCAGTGGCGTTAATTAGCCTCGATCGATATTGGCTTAGGTGTACTTCGATCTTGATTTGGTTGTAAGGACCTACTAGAAGGAGTTGCGGTATTTCCATCTAATTCTTTAGGCAATATAGTTTGCTTGTAATCAAAATATATTGGTTTCTTTTAGCTTTTATTGACTGACCAATTCTTGTGTTTAATTATGCATGCCCGAGCTTTCTGGTATGGATTTTATCCTTCTCTAGGATTCTCCATCTTTCCTGCGAGCTCTTCTTACCTTGCCCAGATTTGCACGACCTTTGAGGGAGGGGTCCTTTCCTTTTAGGGATATCGTGAGAATCTCTACCATTTAACGCTCGAGTAGGTGATGATTCTTGCTTTATTTTGAGAAAGTTACTTTCGCTCCTTGCAGAAAATTGTTCTAAGTAGATTTGATCATGTTTTTAAGTTGATTGCAATCTTTGGGCTGAGCTTCCTAACTACAGGATGGTGAAGAAGATTAAAAAGGAGTTCGACTGAAATTGCTTCATTTTGGAGAGCCTAGGACATGGGAGTGGTACATGGGTGAGCGCATTCAGTATTGGTAAATGAAACTAGTGGCTAATAGGCGCATCCCTCCTATGCCTCCTACCAAACTCTGCTAGGCGCACTTGGTGATTACTTAGCCAGAGGATAGGTGGTTATACTTTGAGAAGAACAACACATAATTCTCTAGTCAGCATGGAGATTTTGAGGCCTTCATCTAAGACATGCTGATTCCATAACGCTCTTTAGCTCGATCCGGCTTCGACCACTCCTACATTCAGTATGGTATAAATAGTGGTGACCGAGGAGTAGGAGGTCATGTTATCGGTGTGAGTGGTATCGGGGTAGGTTGTCAGGTATGGGAGACTTACTTGATTAAACATTTCTACCTTTTTTATCAATCTTGTTTCCCACTATTGTTAGCTATTGTAGGAGGTGGCTAGGAAGAGATCTCAGGTCCATGGCCTAAATGAGCCTATCAAAGGTTCAAGATTAGCCTCTTCGATGGTCATCAAGGTGAGTTTGATGACTCACTTAGAGATGACCTTTTACTTGAGTTCTTCCACAAGATGGAGGAGAAGTAGACCCTTCCCTAGGCGATCAGGTGCTCATGTTCGATCCTCTTGATGTTACTCTTGTAAGCCCTTTTAATAGCTGATTTATCTTGAAAGATATTGGTTTTTTTTCTATGTATTAATTTCAGAGCGTTTAATGCTCTTCACTTGATTTGATTGTAATTTACTCGGGAGGAGATGGAGCGAGTGGCCAGACATTCCCTTTCTTTGAGGGACTTAGTGTATTCTCATAATACAACTACAATGGTACCTTCCCTTCTTGATCTATTTATTCTGATTTGAAATGCATGTATAATGTGTTATGTATGTTTCATGGTAATTTATGCAATTGTGATCTTTGTATATTATGATGTTCACAAGCGCTGGCTAAGGGGAGGGATGATTATGAGCGGCGTTACCGGGAGCTTGAGGATTGCTACCAAGCCTTGGACACTCGCTTTATCAGGAGATGGTGTGGAGGACCGTTGAGTCTGATCGGTTTCAAGCAAATGGAGAGTAGGTTATAAGTGCTATAGAGGATTTCAACCGCTCCTATTAGCTTGACCTATCCACCCTAGGTGGAGAGACAAATACTTGTCAGTTTTCTACTCATGTCTGGGATGATTTCATGTTTGATGATCCTCTAATGTTGCCTACTCCTGGGTTTACAATGGGCACCCTTGGATATCTATATCTTGGAGATTATAGTACTAACATCATGGAGCCTGGAGAGGATGAGACGATGGGTGGAGATGATGCATGCTTAGGAGCTTTTCAGCCTTCTTTTCTTTTTTAACTCTTTCGAACATCTTGTAGAACTTTGAAAATCATGTTTTATTACAAAAGAACTTGACTTTGGCTATTGTGTGCCAGGTCTTTGCTTGTTGTGATTCTTTTAGTTTATGAATTTGAATGCTTGTTTGTTGTGAATATTTGTGTGTATGTTAAGTATGAACGAATTTACTATGATGATGTTACTTGTTAATGCAGGTAGGAAACCCCGGTCTTAATGAATTTCTTTTAGTAAACTGATGGTGACACATAACTAGCGACTTAGAGCTTTTCTTAGCACAATCCGGAAGCCAAATTGGTCGAGACTTGAGAAGTTTGGGCTACGAGGCCTCCAATACATTATTTCTAGGCTTGTGAATATGGCACTTATTTTTGCTGCTTTGAGATTCTGAGATCCGATCACTTATGTCTTCCAGTTTGCTAGCCTTGAGATATGTCCCTTGGTTGAGGAGTATCATGCCATGCTAGGGCTTTGTTTTCCACAGAATCCAACTCCATTGTTCCTAGTGAGGCTTTCCTTCGCATTTCCCACATTCTAATATGGGGTTGAGGATAAGCTACGAGGCCTGTGGAATCTAGATTTCACTAAGCGCTTTTTGTCTGCCCCTCTCAACGTTGGAGGTTTTCAAGTTGATGCTCATCTCTGCTATTGTGAGGCTATTCCAAACTTGCATATTGCATGGCCTTCCATGGTGTCCCTACTGCTCATGACAGAGTTCATTTGTGGTGTTGATTCAATAGCTCCATTCCATTTTTTTATCTATCATCGACCCACTTTCCACGAGTCTCTCTCTTGTGACTTTGGCTCTAGCAGAGAGCTTGGTTCACATAGATGCTGCCACAGTGAACCCATACTTAGTGGGTTACCACTTTGCTCAACTCGAGGTATATCTACTCAACCTCTCTCTTTGTGAATTCCATTCTCTTATTTGAATGAAATGTTTGTAGGTATGGCTATTAGAGAAGTTTCGCTTGACCGTCGACCCTCGTTTGGGCAAGTCATGATATCTTCCTTTGCATTGTGATCCCAAAGGGTTTGTCAAGAAGGACCACCGCACGCTTAGTGAAGAGGCTTGGGTTGAGATTCTGCTTCCTTATTGGACTTTTGAGATTCACTGGCTTAATCCTTGGTTGGAGATTCCTTTTATGGCCACCACGTGCATGACCATGGTATATTGCTGATAGGTTTGTTTGGTGTGATAGTTAATTAAGGCAGTAACTAAACATGTAAACTTGTACGATAGACTTTTAAAACTTAAAATTACCCCTAAAGAAACTCCTAAGCATGCCATGATTGATATAATCTAAGTTGAAATGTTCCATAGATGCTAATAGGTTTATAAAACTTAATAAAAGAAACCTAACATCTAAGTTAAGAGCATTACCAGTTGATGCGTGCATTCTTAGAATAGCTGGACAACACTCCATTATAACTAACCTCTATAACAGGACAACCTCTATGATTGATCCACACAGATCTCGACCAACGAAAACCTCCCGTAGAGGAAGAACTTGTTAGTTAATAAACACTTGCTAGACCGCTCTTAGACCAACCCGAAAATATAACTTAGAAGGATCTTTCTAAAATATATATAAGCCTTCAAAAGAATTCTTACGAATGTGGAGAAACTCGTGGAGGATCTCACAATTAGCTTGTGAAAAAAGATGTCAAAACTCAAAAGGAAAGGCTGAGCTAAAGTGAACAAAGGAGGAGGGTTGGACCACTATTTATAGTAAGAGAGGATCAAAAAGTAATGTGCGATGGGAATATTCCCATCTCACAAGCGCGTTGCAGTGCGGGTCAACTCGCACGTACAGCCCTCTTACGCGGGCTGTGTGGCTACCACAAGGCAAGCCCTAATGGGCTTACCTTGTCTCGTAAGCTAGGCTTGCGGGCTATAACTAGTGGGCTTGCACTGCAGGTCCACACAAGCGCTTCCCAATAACGCTTACGGGCCTACAGCCCACTAGCATGCATTGGCCTTGTGGGGGCCAGTGGCCCAGGAGCAATATTTCCTCGCGGGGTAGCTGCATAGGCTTCCACTAGTGAAACATCCTGTGTTCGCGGGGCCCACTCACAATGAGAAAAATTCCCTTGCTCGCCCTTGTGCAATTTTTCCAAAACCCCTCCTTAAAAACCTTTAATTATTATTTAGTCTAACCAATTAATAATTCATCCAACGATTTTGGCTTTCATTATATTTTTGGCATAGACCCAGTCTATAAGTTCTTTACTTAGTTCGATAAAGACCCAAAGTATGTGACCTCATAGGATCCTGAACTATAGAGCCGCTAGAGGTTAACCTAAACTTGGCTTCCCATCTAGGAACCTTTAAGCTCAGTGTTCCAAACCGATATGTAACCTCAATAGCTCTAGAAGATCAAATGGGCTTTCTAGCAAAGGAATATCTTCCCTTAATACTATGAACTTTATTTTTTATGACTTGATTCGATTATGAAATAGTAACCAGTACAATACACTCCTTCCATCGGGTTAAGTATCATCTAGTTTTTTGCAACTAGGCTTTCTTTATAGGTAATCACATTACTGCCCATATCAGTTTTCTTCTTGAAACCCACTTGCATCCTATGGGCTTTAACCACTTGGAGCACTAACCAAGTTACTGACTTGATTTTTGTACATGGAGTCCATCTCTGACTTTATGGCTGTAAACTATTTGTCAAACTCTGAGCCTTCCATTTCCTCATTGTAAGTCTTGGGCCCATAATCTTTTATAAGAAAGATGTGCTTATCATTTGTGATGTAATAATCATATCACTCGGGAATGATTGGAGCCTAACCTAACCAACACAATGCCGATGTTATAATAGGATATTCCATGCTTACACTTTCATGTGTAACTGATAAGTGTATATTTACACTTATAATCATGATATTTTCAATCATTAAATATTATGGTTTAAGTCATTTTATACTTCATATAAAAGATTTCACATGGTATGTAATTGTTTTTTATGTAAATGCAGGTACTAGGTAAATATTGGAAGTAAAATGACTAAAGTTGGAAATCTATGCAAAAAGATGCATGGAACTTAAGGAATTGGCAAAGGATCAAAGATGTCAAAGATCATTAGAAATCGCAAGGAGGAATCATGTGAAAAAGGCATGTCACAATTATGGCACATATATCGTGGTCGCGACTTATTAACCTTCACAGCAAAAAGTTGCTAACCAAGTATTCACGATCGTGATATACATTCGCGGTCGTGACCTTGACGGTTTTTTGCCAACTCTTCTCTTCTTTCAACCGCCAGATAAAAATGATCAACCGCCATCAACTGTTAGATGAAAATATACCTTTTGAAAGTCAACCAATCATGAAAAGGTGCCTTTCCATTGTAGATGAGATCAAACCAATTCAACCAATCACAATGAAGGGGTACAACTCTTCGCCAATGAACACGACCCTTGGTTTGAATGGATGCAACCCTTCGTACTCTATAAATAGGGCTTCAATCTCCATAATTTTGAATGGATGGGCATGGTATGTGGTATATGGTATAAGGTGTATACGTGCATACATAGTTCTAGAGAGAAAATCGTGTAGATTTTACTTCGTTCTAAGTTAGCAAGAAAATGTATAAGTGACTCGAACCTTATTTCGATCACTAGATTTCTCCAAATATTCGAGCGATTGTTGTACAAGTGTAATTGCAAATCACTTATCAAAAAAATTTTTCATTCTTCAATATTCGTTTATTCAATATTCACAAAGAATAGCATCCTAGCCGAGGTTCTGTATGAACCGAGACCGAATTCAAAGCAGACGTAGGAATTGCGGGAGTTAACGACTCCCATTAAAGAGTGGATATGGTTTGATCAACTTTAGATTTCACTTGCATACCTTACAACTTTGCTTTGTTTTCTACTTATACTTTCTATTTCGAAGTTTATGATATGTCTATATGTCATATTGTGTATTTCATGTTGAGTCTTTTATATTAACCAAGTTATATGCTTTTGAGTTAACTTTAAGAGTGATTTTGGGACTAACAAGATTATGTATAATCACTAGATCTGTGATTATAATGCTACTTAGTGAGCTAAAATTTTTGGAATGGTAACTTGCTAAATATGGCTATGTGAGAGCGACAAGTACTAAGCATAATACTACTGTTATCCAGGTTTATATAATCGTCTTAATTCGTTTGCACTAGACTTAGAAAAGTCATTTCATGGGTTGCTCTGCAGTGAATAATTGAATATCTAAGTGTCTAGAACCGAATCTGTTAAAGTAGTCTAGTGTACGTAATATCTTTAATGATTTTGCATGTTTTCTTTGCTATACTTGTTCATAGGGATAATCTATACCAATTTCTTTTACTCTAATCTATTTATACATTTATCTATTTATTTACCATCATATTCCAACCAACCCAATAACAATAAAATTATCTATTTTATTTTCTTTGTTCTGTTACACTCTTGTTGGTCTTTAGAACTGGTTCCTTCGCTGTGGAATCGATATCTTTTAAAACTACATCATAACTATATACTTGCAGTGGTCATCATTTTTCTATTTGATAAGCGGTATTGACAACACATGTTCATATTTTGAACTTCTATCTTATCAGTAGAAAAGTGGGGAACAAGTTTTTGGCACCATTACCGGGGAATAGCCTTTCAGAACAAGTATAGTAAAAAATTTGCGAACAATAATAGGTGTAGGAATAATCAGTTGATAATTTGTTTGATCTTCTTGAGCGCCTAGCTCAAGATTGCTCCCACTAGCTTTTGCATATGCGTTCTTTCTCGAGGAACTGCTTCCTAGAAACAAGTAAATTTTGTTCCTTGGGATCATAAAAGGTATAACCCATAGTCTCCTTTGGGTAACCTATAAACAGACACCTGTCTGACTTAGAACTAAGCTTATCTGAACTTATCCTCTTTACGGCATCCCCAAACTCTCAAATGAGAAAGAGCTTATAGCTTACCATACCACATTTTGTATATCCACATGTTGGTGTCATTTCTTATTGTGGTAGCAGTACAAATATCCTCAGACCTGAGATACCGGTTACCTTATGTAGGAGTTGCTATACTTTGGTTCATACTTATTCATACCCTGGAGATCAGGATGATACTGGTGATTACAGGTATAGAGATGATTACATGTTCGTAAGCTATGTAGTCAAGATGGGATCCATCACTCCTTTTGTAGCAATATAATGGGAGATGTACCTTAGGTTCCCTTGTTGAAGTGACACACTCATGAACCTCTGATCAGAATATAAGATTAATAGAATGAGTTTCTAGTCAATCGAGATAAATAATGGTTGAGTGGTGTTCTTCGTGAATAAGTTAAATTCCAGGTTAGCTACGGCTATTACATGAGCTAACACTTAATCCTAGCTCAATAAACTAGATGGTACTTAACCTGATGGAAGGAGTATATTATATTGCTTACTACTGCAGAACCGGATCAAGTCACAGGCATGTGATGTTCCAAGTATCAAAGGGATCATTCACCTTTGCTAGAAAGTCCATTTGATTGTCTAGAGTTATCAAGTTCCATATCGGTCTGGAACACTGAGCCTAAAGGTTCCCGGATGGGAAGCCAAGTTTAGGTTAACCTCCAGCGGCTCCATACTTTGGGATCCTATCAGGTCACACACTTTGGGTATTCATCGGACCATGTAAAGAACCCATAGACTGTGTCTATACCGAAAATACAAATTATGAAATCAATGAGAAGAATTTTTAATTGGTTGAACCGAATTAATATATAAAAGGAATAATGAAAAAAAGATAGGGAAAATAGTCAGAGAGAGCAAGGGAATTTTCTCATTGCGAGTGGGCCTTTAAAAGAACATAGGTTGTTCAAGGTGGGGCCCACGCGGCTGCCCCGCAAGCTTTTAGCTCACGGGTCACTAGTCTGAATGTTTTGATAAATTCAAAGAATTCAAAATTGAAGTAGAGAAACAGCTTGGGAAAAGTATCAAGACCCTTGATGATCGAGGCGGTGAATGCTTAAGCTAGAAGTTTCTGGATTATCTAAGGGATAATGGAATTTTATCCCAATGGACACCTCCTTATACACCCCAACACAATGGAGTGTCAGAAAGGAGAAATCAAACCCTACTCAATATGGTTCAGTCAGATGAGCCAAGAAGAACTAAGCAGATCCTTTTGGGGTTATGCACTTGAGAGAGCAGTTTATATTATAAATAGAGTACCCTCTACATTAGTTGATCAAACTCCATATGAGTTATGGTATGGTAAGAAACCCGCTCTTTCTCACCTGAGAGTTTGGGGATGTCCTGCATATGTAAAGAGGATAAGTTCAGATAAGCTGGGTGCTAAGTCTGAAAGATGTCTCTTTGAAGTTACCCTAACGAGACTATAGGGTATACCTTTTATGATCCCAAGGAATAGAATGTCCTTGTTTCTAGAAATGCTCAATTCCTTGAGAAGGAGCATATACTTACGAAAGCTAGTGGGAGAAATCTTGAGTTAGTCACTCAAGAAGATCAAATAGATAGTCAAATGATTATACCTACACTTGTTACATAAGATAGTGTAAACATAGAATAGCCTATTATAACACTGACATTGCGTAGGTCAGGTAGGGTTCCAATCGCTTCTGAGCGATACGGGGTTCTCATCACTAATGATAAACATCTCTTCCTTATGAAAGATGATGAGCCTAAGACTTACAAGGAAGAAATGAAAGGCTTAGAATCTGATAAATGGATTTCAACCATCAGATCAAAGATGGACTTCATGCATGAAAATCAAGTCTAAAGTTTGATTGATACTCCAAGTGGGATTAAACACATAGGATGCAAGTGGGTTTTCATGAAGAAAACTGACATGGACGTAACATAGTTACCTATAAAGTAAGGCTGGTTGCAAAAGGGTACATAAAAAAGAAGGCATTAAATATGATGAGACCTTTTCATCGGTGGCCATGCTGAAGTGTATCAGGATACTCCTTGCCATCGCCGCTCATTACAATTATGAGGTTTGGCAGATGGATGTGAAGGCAGCATTCCTTAATGGAAATCTGGACAAGGATGTGTATATGGCACAACCCAAGGGTTTCGCATCCGAAGATGGCTCTAAGGTATGCAAGTTGCAAAATTCCATTTATGGATTTAATCAAGCATCGAGGAGTTGGAATATTAGGTTTGATAAGACAATTCGAGAAATAGTTTTTGTATCGAACGCTACTAAGCCTTGTGTATATTAAAAAGTTAGTGGGAGTGTGATCGGTTTCCTTGTATTATATTGTTGAACCCAAGTTAAATAATACTTCATAGTGGTGAGTAGTTTTGGAAATAGCAAGCTGACTAAGATAGTGAAATTAATTGAATACTAAGTGAACTCTTAATTAATAAGGCTAACTATAGTTTATTCAAGGGAAAATAACTCAGTACTATTAGATACTTAATTAAGTGATGACTTAGAGTAAGAACAGCTGGTGTGCTAAATACTACATAGTTTGGAACTTATCTTACTCAGCTCATGCTGAGTTCTTGCTTTTATTAATTAAAAGCACATTTTCAATGACACATAGAGACTAAATGACATGTGCTACTAACGATATCTATGATGGAACGAAATATTCTCTTAGTATCTTTCAAGCTAAAAGACGCTGAAATTGAGAAAGATTCCTGTGGTCCTCACAACATCAAACGCCAATACGGCAGTCAGAGATTCTTGGCTACAATCCAAGCAAACGGAATGTCTATTATGCGCTGTATCTCAAATGTCTCCGGGCGCTTCTACTAACGTCAGCAACGTCATCCAATGAGAAGACTCCATGTTGCAATTTAGAGCGTCTCTCTCAAATCCAGATTGCTTGAAGATAAACGAGAATTTCTCAATGAAATATTATCATACCTTAACGTTCAAATTCCTATCTCTAAACATCCTAAAATCTATCTCCAACGGAAAGATTCGAAAGATCGAAGAGATGAGAAATTGAAGACCAGGGATCTCGTAAAGTTTACAATGGCTACTTCCCAAAGCTTCACAATATAAATAGAAGATTGAAGCAGACGTTCAAACTTGGTGAATCACTGTGAATTTCTTAAGAGCAAAAACTATGTGTAATTTCCCTCAGCATTTAAAGAAATTCCACAACAAGCAATCTAGCAAACATCTATTATCTAATTTGTTTATAATAGAGAGAAACTTAGATCATAATTGTAAGGATTCGATGTTTCTATAAGTTGAATTCAGTTCCCAGTCTTTTTAATCTAAGTGTTAGTTTGGGAAGGGTACCCAAACTGAGTTGAGCGGTAGTTCGAAAGAAAGTTACTTTTTGTAATCGCGTCTACCCATTGTATAGGCTTCTCCGCCTATTGAAGGAATGAATCAATAGTGGATTAAAGCTCAGAAATGGTTTATGGGGACTGGAGGTAGGTTAGGGGCCGAACTAGGATAAAATCTCAAGTGTAATCATTTGAACTCTAAGCGGTTTTCTTTATCAGCAATCTGCTCATTCATCTCCCTCACTTTTATTTACTTGCTTGCTATCCGGTCTATGCGAGTAAGTGTTACTGAGCTAAGGATTGAAGATAAATTGTGCCAATGAAGATGAGCAGTTTATTTAGTTTTATATCTCACTCAGCACACATATAACAATTGAACTTGGCGATCAAATCAGAAAAAGTTTAAAAGTAACCAAGATAGCACATTCACCTCCCTCTGCTGTCGTTATTTGCCTATTCATGGACCAACAAGTGGTATCAGAGCAGTTGCTCATATTCTAGACTTATCATCTTGAGTAGATCCATAAATGGCATATAATAACTTCAGCTTGGGTTCTGGTCACACAGTTCTGCTCAAGGAGGGAATGTATGTTACTAGACCACCTCTCTTCAATGGTAAACACTATACTTTCTAGAAAAATAGAATGAAAAATTTCATACAGTCGCAAAGCATGCAGGCATGGCTCGTAATTGAGCTTGGTCTTAGAGTTCCCACTGTTGTGAGGATGGTGTGTGTGTCCCAGTAGATCTAGAGGATTACGACGACACTAATTTGAGGCTTCTCAAGGAGAACGCAATGGTGATTAATTACTTACACTGTACACTAGATCTTACTGAGTTCAACAGGATCTCAAGATGTGAAACAGCATAGGAAATCTGGAAGAAGCTGGAGATTACCTATGAAGGGACCGACAAGGTCAAGGAGTCTAAAATCAATCTCATGTTGAGAGAGTATGAGATGTTCTCGATGGGAGCTAGCGAGGGTATTCAAGGAATGAATACCAGGTTCATTAACTTTGTTAATGAATTGAAGAGGCTTGGAAAGGAGTTTAACGAGGAAGAGCTCGTCAAGAAGATTTTCTGCACTCTTACAGTAGAGTGGGACTCCAAGAAGAGCACTATCAAGGAGGCTCATGATCTTAAGACCTACAGTTATGATGAGCTAATAGGCACCTTGCTAACTCATGAGATATCTCTAAGGAAATACTCATACGACTCCAAGAGGAATCGGGGCAAGGAGGGTAAAGCCATTATGCTTAAAGTAGATTAATCAGATGAGTCCACTAGCTGCTACTTTGATGAGAAAATGGCCCTTCTGACCAAGCATTTCAAATGCTTCATTAAGAATGACGTGAAGTTCAATAGCAAGAAGAAGTTTCCCGGCAAAATCAAGTCAACTCAGCACTGGCGTGGAGCTTAGGAAGGATCGAAGAAGGGGCACAATAAAGATATTAAGTGCTTCGGGTGTGGAGAGAAAGGCCACATCCTATCTAGCTGTCCAAAGACGAAGAAGGAAAGGATCAAGAAGAGATTCTCCAAGAAAATTTAGGCACTTGCTACCACTTTGAGCGATTTAAAAGAATCTTCATCATCTGATGAAGAAGCTACTGATTTGGTGAATCTCTCCTTGTTGGCTATTGAAAATAGAGGTGAAGGCTCAGCATTTACCTCCTTCCGCTATCAACATTGAAGCTGAGGTACATCCTAAACTTTCCTTATCTATGGAAAAATTTGCCCAGGCTCTCTTTGATGTCATGAAGTTGACTAATAAATCAATGAAAAACATCAAAGAGATAGTGAGGAGAAGTGACAATCTAGAAGATACTAATGCTTCCTTATCACTTGGTATTCGCTTTCTTCAAGAAAAGGCTGAGTATCAAGAATTTTCTATCAGTTGGCTCACTAAGCAATTAGATGAGTTGACTGCTAAGATAGCAGCTTTCAAGAAGAAAGAGGTTCCTCCTCCAACCAACAATCAAACTTAGAGTAACCAAACTCGTAATTCTAAGATGAAGAATTCCTCTAAATAGAAGAAAGCGAGCCAGCCCAAACCAAAAACATTGTGCAATTTCTGTGCAAAAGCTGGACATGCCACAATCATGTGTAGGTATAAAAATGGTTATTATGATGAGTACGATTGGTCAAACTTAAGCACTACTAACAAAGGAGGACCCAACTCAAAAGCATGGGTACCTAAGAAAACGTAATTGTTTTGCAGGTGAGCCTTATATCCACTGATGACTCTCGAATGTGGTATTTGGATAGATGCTCAAGGCATATGACAGTAGATGAAGGCCAGTTCATCTCATTGGAGCATAAAAGGAATGGAAGTGTCAGTTTTGGAGATAACCAGAAGGGGAAGATTGTAGGATGTGATACTATTGGTATCTCACCCTCAATCAAAGAGGTCACTCTGGTCAAAGGTCTAAAGTTCAATCTGCTTAGTGTAGCACAACTCTGTGATAAAGGTAAAAAGGTTATATTTGACTCAGCAGGGTACTCAGTAATTGACTGTAAGATTGACTCAACTGTACTCTTTGCTACAAGAATTAATAATGTCTATATGATTGATTTATCCCCTAGCTCCACTAACATGTGTCTTGTATCTAAGGAGGATAATTTGTGGCTCTAGCACAGAAGGTTGGGTCATATTAGTATGAACATTCTATCCAAACTGGCCAAAAAGCAATTAGTTGTGGGGTTACCTAGTGTCAGCTTTGAAAAGGATAAACTCTGCTCTACTTGTCAACTTGGTAAGCAAGTTAAGAAATCATTTAGTAACTAAGCGATTGTTAGAGTTACTTCACCAAGATCTTTTCTGCTCAGTTCAGCCAATGAGCTTGGGTGGTAAGAGATTCACTCTAGTGGTTGTAGATGACTTCACGAGATTCACATGGGTAATCTTGCTGAGAAGTAAAGATGAGACTTATGAATCTTTTATCAAGCTCAGTAACTAGATAATGAATTAAATAGGACATAAAATCTATAGAATCCGAAGTGATCATGGATGTGAATTTGAGAACTTACATTTCAAAGAATTCTATTCAGCACATGGCATTGACCAAAACTTCTATTCTCCTTATACACCTCAACAAAATGGGGTCGTAGAAAGGAAGAATAGGACTATAGTTGAAATGGTTCGGTCCATGCTGAGTGATAACAATCTACCAAAGTACTTTTGGGGAGAAGCTATTAACACAGCCTGTTATATCTTGAATCGAGTTTTCATTCACCCAATTCTTGAGAAAACACCCTATGAGCTTTGGCGAGGGCGTAAGCCTAAGATTGGTAATCTCAGATCTTTTAGTTGTAAGTGCTATATTCTTAACACCAAAGAGCAATTAGGAAAGTTTGATCCTAAGTCTGATGAAGGTATCTTTTTGGGATACTCAACTAACAGTAGGGCATATAGAATATATGTCAAGTGAATCGGCCTTTTAGAGGAGTCTATGCATGTAGATTTTGATGAAACTAACATTACAGAAAAGATGTCCATCTGATGAAGATGAAGGAGTAACTCAGTTTTCAAATCAACTCAGTATGCCACAAGCTATGCTACCCAACTCAGCACAGAATCCCCCAACTGAGGAAGCCAAAGATGATGATGATGATCTCTCTATTAACTTCAATGATGGCGAAGATTATCCTCCACCTCAGCATCTAATTGTTGATCCTCTAGCAGTTGATCCAAGTCTTCCAAGATATAGATATATTAGAGTTCATCATAACCATCTGCTAGACAGCATAGTTGATGATGTTCATAATCTAGTGATGATGCGAGGTCAGCTCAGCAGGATGATGAGTCATCCAGCCTTCATTTCTTTAATCGAACTTAAGAAGTTTGAAGATGCAGAAGGAGATGATTATTGGATGATCATAATGCCAGAGGAATTGGATCAGTTTAAGCTCAATGATGTTTGGGATCTAGTTCCTAAGCCTAAAGGGAAATCAATTATCGGCACTAAATAGGTTTTCAAGAACAAGCTCGATGAAGATGGCATTGTTGTTAGGAACAAGGCCAGGCTTGTTGCTCAAGGCTACAATTAGCAAGAAGGAATCGATTATGAAGAAACCTATGCTCCTATAGCCCGGTTTGAAGCCATTCGAATCCTCTGTGCTTTCGCATCTCATATGAACTTCAAATTATTTCAAATGGATGTCAAAAGTGCTTTCCTGAATGGATTCATTCAAGAAGAAGTATATGTTTGCCAGCCTCCAGGTTTTGAAGATGCTAAGAATCCAGAGCGTGTCTTCAAATTGAAGAAAGCTCTATAAGGATTGAAGCAATCTCCAAGAGCTTGGTATGAGAGGTTGACCAATTTCTTTATCTGCAAAGGCTATGAAAGAGGAAAAGCAGATACAACTCTGTTTATCAGGTGAAGGAAAGAAGATGTGTTGCTAGTCCAAATATATGTTGATGATATCATATATGGGGTAACTGATGAGAAGCTGTGCAAGGAATTTAGCAAGTAAATGAAAAGCAAGTTTTAGATGTCGATGATGGGAGAGCTCAACTTCTTCCTTGGTATTCAAATCAAGTAAACTGATGATCGAATTTTCATAAATCAATACAAGTATGAGAAAGAAATCCTGAAGAAATTTGATATGGAACATTTAAAGCCAATGTTCACTCCTATGGCCACAGATGCTATCTTGAGTAAATATGAAGCTGGTAAACCTGTAGACAGTAAATTCTACAAAGGAATTATCGGTTATCTTCTCTATCTCACTGCTAGTAGGCCAGACATTCAGTATGATGTATGCTACTATGCTCGTTATCAAGTTGATCCTAGAAAATCTCATCTTGGAGCTGTGAAGAGAATTCTCAAGTACTTGCAAAGCTCAATTGAAGTAGGTCTAGTATACTAGTAGTTCAGATTTCACTCCTAAGGGATTCACAGATGCTGATTACGGAAGAGACAGTCTTTATAGGAAGAGTACAACAAGAGGATGTCATTTCCTTGGAGAGTGTCTTATCTCTTGGTATAGTAAGAAGATTCCATCGTGCTAAGCATAGCTAAAACTGAGTACATAGCAGCAGGAAGTTGCGTAGCACAATTGCTTTGGATAAAGCAGCAACTAGAAGATAATGGTATTAAATCAAATTGTCTTGAAGTTATGTGTGATAACAAGAGTGCAATTGATTTATCTAAAATTAAATTTAGCATGGGAGAATGGAGCATGTCAACATTAGGCATCACTTCATTAGAGATCATGTGCTACGAGGAGATATCAAGCTGGAGTATATTCCATAAAAGGAATAGCGCGCTGATATCTTCACCAAGCCATTGCCAAAGGAACAATTCTGTATATTGAGGCAATTAAGTGGTATGGTGAATCCACAATGAAGAAGAAGAAGTCTGAAAATCTCAAAAATTTGGCTAAGTGTTGGAGATCAAGCATGAGAAGACATGTGGATATCACCGTCAAGATTTAAAATAACGGTGTGAGTTACTGTTCACGGTTAAAATTCAAATTTCAGCATTTTTCAAATTACGCGTGTTTGAAGTTGAACCGTTTCATTTTAAACTCATCGTTTTACTGAGGTGGTTCATTATTTGTCCATCACTACATTTATTTTCAATCAAACGCTAAGATTGTGACATGTATCAGGAGAGCTGAGATTGCCTATATAAGTTGAACGGTTGAAGAAATGGGTTACTTACTTTCTACGAATTCAAACTTTCAAAGCACTCACACCCTAATCTCTTCTACTTTCAATCATTCTCAAAATCTCTAAAATGGCAAGAACTAGGACTACTCTTTGAATCAAATCAACCACTCTTCTAAAGATCAATGTTAATTCTCAAGGGAAAACGAAGAAAATAACCTTTAACAAAGGAACACTTCTTCAAAAACTTGAATGGGAAGATCATCTAGACTTTGGTCTAATTTATGAAGTGAACTATGAAGGGCTGCTACTAAACGAGACTATGCATAGTCATCAAGTAGCAGAATCTGAGTTCTTTTCTAAAAATGGAGGGTCCAGCCATCTCAGGACTCATTAGGGCATTCTACACCCATTTATACACCATTGAAGGCTGTAGTGATGTTCTGCTGATGTATTTTGGGGGTAAGTTCACCCTCATTTACTCGAGGCTGATTGCAAGAATTCTCAACATGCCTCATTCAGGCACTTAGCTTCATAAGTCTGGTGACAAAGACAACGTCATCATCCTTGAAGATTAGGAACTCCCAGTGAACTATGTTTCCAGAGAGATTGCTACCAGTGGAATGTCATAGCCAGCGCGTATGTGCCATGAGTTGGTGGTCAAGCTGCTGCTACCCAAGATAGGCTCGTTGACTAACTACACTTATTTCGAGCACTGTGTGGTCTACCATATAGTAGAGGGTAAGAAACTTAACTAGCCTGTGATGATTCTTCATCACTTGACCAAAGTGACTACCGTCTATCACTATGGTTGCTTCATAACTGAGCTAATGAGGGCAGTGAAAGTCAACTTGGGTGAGTTTCTAGGGGAGTCCGGTAACTCAATTCAGCCATTGAAAAGGATACTAGAAATGTCCCACTTCAGCAGACTGGCTTACAATTAGGTCCATGCTAGGTACTCAAAGGCACAACATAAGCGAAAGCTTAAGTGCGTACCGATAGTATTGCCTGTGGACATAAGCAAGGAGGATGATGATTAGTTTATGGTGGATTATGAGGAGGACACCAACTCAGATGAAGTCCCCATCTCTAGCATACTGGAGAAAATCCCTACCTCTTCCGCAGCTCAAGAGGCTGCTTCCTCTAAGGCCAAGGTGAAGAGACTAGCCAAGTCCAATAATGCTCCTGTTCAGCACCAGCGTAGAAGGATGCTTGCCAAAACCTGCACTCAAAGAGAGGCAGAGGCTAAGAAAAGTGCTGAGTAGCAAGCTGAGGAGAAAGAATTGGAGTTTGAGGCTAATGAGTCCTTGTGCCAGAATAAGCAAAAGATAGCTGCTTCAACAGAAACTGAGGAGCAAGGCGAGGCCAAGAAATACAAGGTAGAGGACCAGGATGTGTCCAACACTGCTGAGTTTATTCAAGGTGTATTTACCAAGTTAAAGGGCACTCAGTGTAAGCGTTCTGCTACCACAAGGCCTCTACAGAAAAATGTGCAGGTGGTAAGCAGTGAGGAGGATGTTGGAGACATTGTTATCCAGCTTTTTGAGGAGTCTAACCCTCAGGAGGCCAGCATCCCCACACCCCAGCTCACTCATGTTGAGGAATCTGCTCCTCAGCATGAGCAACCTCAGGCTGATCTATCCTTGGATCAACCAGCCATCCTAGAGGTTCCTAACAATCCTACCCCCTCTCCTTCTCATGTAAATTCCTCTCAACCTTCCAATATACAACCTTCTACTCTCTCAGGTTCTACTCCTGCAGATCTTGAAACTCAAAAAATCTCAGGTTCTACTCCTGTAGATCCTGAAACTCAGAAAACCTCAGATTCTACTCCTGTAGATCTTGAAACACAGAAAACCTCCTCTCCCTCTTCTTCTAACAATGTCAATTCCCCTATTCCCATTTCTTCACCTTCTAACAGTCATGATTCTTTTCCTTCCCAAGTACATAATACTCCTATTTCCTCTCCCGTACATCCTTAAAAACCAACCATTTCTTGTAGAGCCATTGTACCTTCTATTCCACTCAAACCTAAACTAATAGTTATACATGTCTCTAAACCTACCTCTTCTTCAAACCCATCCTCCACCCCCTTAACCCCTCTAGTTAGGGAAGTTCCTAATGTTGAGAACTCCACTTAGTAGGAAACAGCAAGTGGTTAGAATGCTGAGGCAAATTTTACAGCCCGTGACACATCTGAACCTAGCAGCAAGCTAGTAATGGCTGATGCATCTTTCTTGGCACAAATCCATTAGTTATCTAGAAAACAATTTCCTATGCTCAGGACTGATGCTAAGTTAGATGGAGTAGTAGGCAAAATACTACCCACTTAAGAATTGATGGACTTATCGTCCAGGCTTAAGGCAAGTTTGCCTGAATTCAAACAGCACACAAGTGTACCTAGAGACTCTCTAAACTTTGAGGAGTTTGAGAGGATCCAAGGTAGCTTGTTGGTTATTCAAAATCACTTGGCAAGAGAGAATGCCAAAAGCTTGGTAGATAAGATGTTTCTAATCTTGAACAGGTTAATGGACTCTGCAACCCAGTTTGGGGCAGTAACTGCATCTATCCCACATCTACTGTGCTAGCAAATGCTATGGCAGGAAAGATAAAGGGTAGTGTGGATGCTGCTATTGAGCAACTGAGTCTCTTGAGTACCAATATGGCTACTCAAGTGGCATAGATCCATGAGCTCGGTAAGGAGCATGCCAAAATGAAGAGACTAACCGATCGCAAGATTGAGGAAGACTCGAAGGAGGTAGATTCTACCAAGGACGTGTGCCATAGCATCGTGAAGTTAGTGGAATCTGAGTCAAGGCTCTTGATTATTCATGACAACAAGCAGGATGAGGTCCTCAAGGTCATCAAGGATATTTCCAAGAAGTTGGACAAGGCTCTTGTCATTAATCTTAACCCTCTTCACTCGAAGATGGATACCATTTAGAGAGAGGTCAATGATCACATCACAGAGAAAATTTCTTCTTCTTGAAAGTTTCTTATCTCTGCGATGGGAAAGATATTTCCTAACATGCCTATGCCCAATGCGCCTCCTCTTAAACCCCTCTACCCTGAGACTAGAATGACTCTCCACACTAAGCTCAACGTGGTTAAATCTAAAGTGGAAGATGTGATGAAGAAAGTGGACTCCCTTCAAAGGGTGGGAGAGCTGGATAGCAAGGATATAGACTACACCTCTAAATTTATTGAATCCTTTGGTCCTAATTGCTTGACATTGTTCGCCACTTTTCTACCGATAAGTTTAATAGTTTGTTCACAAGATTCGGCTATATATCAATGGTGCCAAAAACTTATTCACGAAAAATATAGGTGTTGTCAGTACCTCTTATCAAATAGAAAAATGATGATAACTGCAAGTATACAGTTGCGATTTAGTTTTAAAAGATATCGAACCCACAAGGAAGGAACCAAGTCTAAAGTTCAACAAGGGAAAAAAAGTAAATAAAATAAGAATAGATTGGAGATTTTGGATAGATAGATTAGTATGAAAAATGAGTAAATATAGATGTGGAAGAGTATAGAATCTAAATATGGAGATTTTCCCCATGAAATATGGATGAAAAAATGCAAGTTCAAAAAAGATGTTACTATTCGCTAAACTAATCTAACAGACTCGGTTCTAATAGCTAGATGTTTAATTATTCATCGCAGAGCAACACATAAAATGACTTTTCTAAACCTAGAGCAAATGAAATAAGACAATTATATAAACTTGGACAACGTCAATACTATGCTTAGTACGGGTTGCTCTCACATAGCCACATTTAGTAAGTTACCATTCCAAAAATGTTGGCTCACTATACAGCGTTATATCACAGATTGAGTGATTATACACGATATTGCTAACCCTGGAATTACTCTTAAAATTAACTCTAACGCATATAACTTGATTAACATAAAAGACTTAACACGAAATAATCATTATGACACATAGACATATTATAAACTTCGAAATAGAAAGTATAAGTAGAAAGCAAAGCAAAGTTATAAGGTGTGTAAGTGAAAGCTAAAGTTAATCAAACCATATCCACTCTTTAATGGGACTCATTAATTCCTACAATTCATGCGTCTACTTTGAATTCGATCTCGGCCCGTACAGAACCTTCGCTAGGATGCTATTCTTTGCGAATATCGAACAAACAAATATTGAAGAACGAAAAATTTTATTGATAAGTGATTTGCAAGTACACTTATACAATAATCGCTCGAGAATATAGAGAAATCTACTGATCGAAACAAGGATTCGAATCGCTTAAACATTTTCTCGCTAACACTTACGAACGTAGTGAAACTAGATATTTATTCTCTATCTATACACTATGCACTATCTTTCACTCCTTTCTTCTGCACAAAATTAATGAGGTTTAGAGCCCTATTTATAAAGTTTGAAGGGTTGCATCTATCCAAACGAAGAGTCTTATCCATTGGTGAATGATTGCATCTCTTCATTGTGATTAGTTGAGAAGCTTTGATTTAATCCATAATGGATAGGCACCTTTTCACGATTGGTTGACTTCTGAGAAGTGTCAATTAATGGCGGTTGATCATGCTTATCTGGCGGTTGGTAGTTAAGAAGATAAAACCAAAAAAAAGTCTAAGTCGCGACCGCGATATATATGTCACGACTGTGAATCTTTGATTGGCAGACTTCTATTCTGAAGAAGAAGAAGTTGCGACCACGAATGATTGTCGCAACCGTGAATTGCATTTTTCTTCAGAATTCTCCTTGCAACTTCATCGATCTTTGACAGCTTCGATCCTAAGGCAAATCTTTAAGTTCCACGCATCTTTTTGCACCTTTTTCACTCTTTTTTCATAGAATTCCACTTTAGATCATTTTACTCCCAAGATTTACCTAGTATCTGCATTTGCATAAAAAACAACTACATAATACGTGAAATCTTTTATATGAAGTACAAAAATAACTTAATTCATAGTGTTTAATGTGTAAAATTAATATGATATTAAGTGTAATTATACACTTATCAAACATTGAGGCTCAGCTGAAGATTGCACTAACTGCAACTGACTTCCGAGGTCTTCTTCACTATTTTCAATAGTTTACCAGTCAAAGCTTAGACCAGATAGCTCATCTCACTCGCTACCATCATCTTCTTCTCAGCGAGCTTAATGATCAAGATTTCCTCTCAACTAATGGCAAGGAGCAATTGGAGCAAGAGATTTCCCCTGTAATTATTGATTAGCAAGATAACTTTCAGGCCACCCTCGACACCTTCAATGTCTATCTTGATAAAATTGTTCAAGGCCAGATAGCAAAGGGGGAGAAAGTAGCTTAAATGCGCTCAGAACGGCTAATCTTAATAAGGGTTCTCTTCCAAGGCATTCTCATCCTATGCATCCATCCAACAAGAACTAGACTGCAGGATCTTCCAACTCAGCGCATGAAAGATAGAATAGACCACGTTTCTTGTAAGATAGAACTTGTAATAGGACTCTATCATAATCTTAGCTCAGGACATATGTTATGTACTGACTAAGTCATTTTTTTAAATCAATAAAAATACAAGTTCATACCTCAAGTTAAGATCTTCTTCACTTCTTATACTGTGTATGTTTTCTACTATGCATCTAACCAAGTGATACGGGAAAACATACAAGAGACCAACTCTATTGAAGATAAGCTGAAGTAAGATAAAGTCCCAAATCAAGAAGATATCCTCTAAGTATGGGGGAGCTGAACTGCTTGTAGAAGACTCACTCAGTATGGGAAGCTCAAGTTAACTAAGGAAAGTCACTTAGCAGAAGGGAATTCTTACATCGATTTTAGGTATTCTGTAATCTCTAAACTATTTATTCAATTAACTTCTTCTACTACCTGGTTTGTTATCTATCCAAAATGGGAGAGATTGTTGAACCCAAGTTAAATAGTACTTCATAGTAGTGAGTAGTTTTGGAAATAGCAAGTTGACTAGGATAGTGAAATTATTTGAATACTAAGTGAACTCTTAATTAATAAGGTTAACTAGAGTTTATTCAAGGGAAAATAAACTCAATACTATTAGATACTTAATTAAGTGATGACTTAGAGTAAGAAATGCTGGTGTACTGAGTACTACATAGTTTGGAAATTATCTTACTCAGCTCATGCTGAGTTCTTACTTTTACTTAATTAAAAGCACGTTTTCGAGTGACACATACAGACTAAATGATATGTGCTACTAACTATATCTGTGATAGAACGAAATATTCTCTTAGTATCTTTCAGAATAAAAGATGCTGAAATTGAGAAAGATTCCTATGGTCCTCACAACATCAAACATCAATACGGAAATCAGAGATTCTTGGCTATAGTCCAAGTAAACAGAATGTCTGTTTTGCGCCACGTCTCAAATGTCTCCGCATGCTTCCAATAACATCAGCAATGTCATCCAACGAGAAGATTCCACGTTGCAATTTAGCGTGCCCCTCTCAAATCCAGATTGATTGAAGACAAATGAGAATTTCTCAATGGAATATTATCTCACCTCAACATTCAAATTCCTATCTCTAAGCATCCTAAAATCTGTCTCCAATGCGAAGATTCAAAAGATCGAAGAGATGAGAAATTGAAGACCTGCGATCTTGTAAAGTTTGCAATAGCTACTTCTCAAAGCTTCACAGTATAAATAGAAGATTGAAGCAGACGTTCAAACTTGGTGAATCACCTTGAATTTCTTAAGAGCAAAAACTATGTGCAATTTCCCTCAGCTTCTAAAGAAATTCCATAACAAGCAATCTAGTAAACATCTATTGTCTAATCTATTTGTAATAGAGAGAAACTTATATGATAATTGTAAGGTTTCAACATTTCTATAAGTTGAATTCAGTTTGCATTCTTTTTAATCTGAGTGTTACTTTGGGAAGGGTACCCAAACTGAGTTGAGCGGTTGTTAGAAAGAAAGGTATTTTCTATAATCAGGTCTACCCACTATAAAGGCTTCTCTGCCTATTGAAGGAATAAATCACTAGTGGAATAAAGCTCAGAGACGGTATCCGAGGACTAGAGGTCGGCTAAGGGCCGAACTAGGATAAAATCTCAAGTGTAATCATTCTAACTCTAAACGATTTACTTTATCAGTAATCTACTCCTTCATCTCCCTCACTTTTATTTACTTGCTTGTTATCCGATCTGTGCTTAGTAAGGGTTACTCAACTAAGGATTGAAGATAAACTATGCTAGTGAAGCTGAGCAGTTTATTCAATTTTATATCGCACTCAGCACGCATATGACAACTGAACTTGGCGATCAAATTAGAAAAAGTTTTAAATTAACCAAGATAACGCATTCACCCCCCCCCTCTACTGTTGTTATTTGCCTATTTACGGACCAACAATGTCGATGACATATTATTAATAGGAAATAATATTCCTTTTCTTCAAAAAGTTAAGTCATGGTTGTCAAAGAAGTTCTCCATGAAAGACCTTGGAGGAGTAGCTTTTATACTTGGTATTAAGAATTAACGAGATAAATACAAAAGGCTTCTAAGTCTTTCACAAAGTACATATATAAACAAGGTTTTAGCTAGATTTAACCTTGAGCATTCAAGAAATGGCTATCTCCCAATGTCTCACAGGTTTAACCTTTCTAAATCCGAGTGTCAGAGAACATATGAGGAGAGACTACGCATGAATAGAATACCCTATGCCTTAGCGGTAGGGTCCATCATGTATGCTATAGTATGCACTCGGCCTAACATCTCACATGCGTTGAGCATCACGAACAGATTTCAATCTGACCCAGGTGAGAAGCACTGGATGGCCATTAAAAATATCCTCAAGCACTTATGCAGAACTAAGGATATGTTTATAGTATATGGAGAAGGTGATCTCACTTTAAAGGGATACACCGATGTGAGTTTTCAGTTTGATAGGGATGATTATAAGTCCCATTCAGGTTATGTGTTTATGTTAAATGGAGGGGCGGTTATTTGGAAGAGTTTCAAATAGGATACCAATGCTGATTCAACCATAGAATCTGAGTACATAGCTACTTCAGAAGCAGCTAAACAAGCTGTTTGGCTTAAGAGATTTATTGGTGAAATCGCTGTGGTGTCCAGCATTATAAATCTAATAGTTGTCTATTCTGATAACAATGGAACCCTGGTCTCGCTAGAAAAATGGGCATGTACTTGGAAAATACCATCTCATTCAAGAGATAATAGCCAATAAGGATATAAACTTAGAATACGTCCTAACATATCAGAATCTAGCGGATGGGCTAACTAAACCATTGACTCAAGTTAAACATGACCAACATGTTAACGAGTATGGTATACAGCACATGGGCAATTGGCTCTAGTGCAAGTGGGAGATTTTTTTATATGATTTATGCCCTACAGGAAATTAGGGCGATATGTCTTTATTAGTTATAATGTACAAATAGCTTCAAATTATTATTAACAATAATTAAGGCATCTTTTTTGCTTATTAGTGGTTTATGTTAATTATTGTATCTCACTGGTATCATATATGTTTAATATATATGTGCATTGATGAGACAAAGTTCGTGATTATTTCATAGCGTAAAAGTGCATAGACATAGTGGGAGCTATGTGGTGTGAGAACTGCACATACATAATACTATGAATATTCTAATTATCCCTAGTCATAGTTTCATTGAGACTAGACATCAATGGAATGGACAGACTAGCATGTGTAGGCTTACTCCTTATATTAGATCCAAACAGCCGATCTCACAAGCTGAAGGTGGTACCTTGAGTTAACACATGAATGTATTCAGGTAATACATTGGAGACCGCTATAAGATAAACACTCAGAAATTACTATATCCACGTGTTGGTGTCATGTCTTATTGCAGTAGCAGTACAAATATCCTCAAACGTGAGATACCAGTTACCATATGTAGGAGTTGATATACTTTGGGTCATACTTATTCATACCCTGGCGATCAGGATGACACGGGTGATTATGGGTATAATGATGATCACATGTTGGTAAGATGTGTAGTCAAAATGGGATCCATCACTCCTGATATAGCAATATATTAGGAGACGTACCTTAGGGCCCCTTGTTTAAGTGACACTTATAAACCTCTGATCAGAGTATAAGATTGATAGAACAGGTTGATAAGTGTATAATTACACTTATTATCATGACATTTTCAATCATAAAATGATATGGTTTTGTTTCATTTTATACTTCATATAAAAGACTTCACGTGGTATGTAGTTGTTTTTTATGCAAATGCAAAAACTAGGTAAATCTTGGGAGTAAAATGAACAAAGATGGAATTCTATGTAAAAAGAGTGAAAGAGGTGCAAAAAGATGTGTGAAACACAAGGATTTATCTTAGGGTTGAAGCTGTCAAAGATTGGAAAAGTTACAAAGAAGAAACATGAAGAAAAACACATTTCACGGTCATGACACCCATTCGTAGTCGTGACTTGTTACTCTTCATAAATAGAAAGTTACAAATCATAATTCACGATCATGACATGTGATTCGCGATCGTGACTTATGACGGTTATTTGTTATCTTTTTTCAACTAGCAACTACCAGATAACAATGATCAACCGCCATCAACCACCAACCGAAAAGACACCTTTTGGAAGTCAACCAATTATGAAAAGGTGCCTTTCTATTGTGGATGAGGATGAATCTTTGCATCCAATCATATTGAAGTGATGCAACTCTTCGCCAATGGACACGAATCTTCATTTGGATAAACGCAACCCTTCGCACTCTATAAATAGAGTTCAAAACCCAACCATTTTTGTGTGGGTTTTATGTGGGGCATGGTGTGTGGCATTGAATGATAGTATGCGTGTATAGATAGAGAGTGAAAATATCTAGATTTCGCTTCTTTCAAAGTCTTCGGGAGAAAAATGTCTAAGTGATTTGATTCTAATTTCAATCACTATATTTCTACACAAATTCGAGCATTTGTTGTATGAGTGTAATTGCAAAGCACTTATTAATAAAATTTTTCATTCTTCAACATTCTTTTATTCGATATTCACAAAGACTAGCATTCTAGTAGAGGTTTTGTATGTGTCGAGACCGAATTCAAAGTAGACGCAAGAATTGCTGGATTTGACGACTCCCATTAAAGAGTGGATACGGTTTGATCAACTTTAGATTTCACTTGCATACCTTACAACTTTACTTTGTTTTCTTCTTATAATTTCTATTTCTAAGTTTATGATATGTCTATGTGTCATAACGAGTATTTCATCTTTCATTTATATTAATCAAGTTATATACTTTGGAGTTAACTTTAAGAGTGATTTCGGGGTTAACAAGATTATATATAATCACTGGATCTATGATTATAACACTATTTAGTGAGCCAACAATTTTGGAATGGTAACTTGCTAAATATGGCTATGTGAGAGCGACCCGTACTAAGCATAGTAATATTGTTATCCAAGTTCTTTTAAGTGTCATAATTTATTTACCCTAGACATAGAAAAGTCATCTCATGTGTTGCTCTGCAGTGAATTATTGAATATTAGGGCATCTAGAACCATATTTGTTTAAGTTATCTAGTGTACGAAATATTCTTAATGCTTTTGCATGTTTTTCTCTGTTAAACGTGTTCATAGGGAATATCTTTATATTTTACATTTTCTCTAGTCTGTTCATACATCTATCTATTCATCCATCTATCATCCAAACCCTCCAATAAAAATTACCTATTTTCATATACTTTGTAAATCTGGTTGGTCTTTAGAACCGAATTCCTTCCATGTAGGATCGATATCTTTTAAAACTACATCAAAATATACTTGCAGTGGTCACCATTTTTCTATTTTGATAAGTGGTATTGACAACACCTGTTTGTGTTTTGAACTTTTATGTTATCGGTAGAAGAGTGGAGAACAAGGTTTTTGGCATCATCACCGAATATAAGCCCTCTAAATTAGTATAGTCAAAACCTTGCGATCAAGTTTTTGGCACCGTTGCCGGGGAGGGCAAGTGCGTTTGAGAGATCAAATTGCCGGAGGATGGGTAATTATATTTGTGTGTCAACAGATTTATTTATTTTTATTTTTGTTTTTGTTTTTAGTTTTAAGTATTTATGTTTTGTCATTGACATATTTTTCTTGCTTTTTCATTAAGTTTTCTTTCTAGCGTATACATGCTAAGTACGCGTAGTTTGGGAGAAAGTTTGACATCTTTCAAAACAGAAATAGAACGATCTGGTAAGACAAGGAAATGGATAAATAAGAGACAAAGAAGAAGGATGGCTAAAGAAGAAAAAAATGATGATCAACCTCTACCAAGGCTCATGGATTATGTCATTTTAACCATCAATGGTAACAATCAAGGAATTGCTAGACCACCCATTAATGCAAATCAGTTTGAAATCAAACCATCATTGCTTCAAATGATCAACAATAATGTGCAATATTATGGTCTACCCAATGAAAATCCGAATGCTCACATTGCAAACTTTATAGAATCTGTGATACTTTCAAAATGAACAATGTTCCTGATGAAGTAGTTAAACTTCGCTTATTTCCTTTTACGCTTCATGATGAAGTAAAAGTTTGGTTGAATTCATTAGCCCCAAAGTTAATCACCACTTGGAATCAATTAGCCCAAGCCTTTATGACTAAATATTTCCCTTTAGCTAAAACAGCAAGACTCATTAAAGAAATCACTTCTTTTACCCAAAAGGATAGTGAATCCTTGTACGAAGCCTGGGAATGTTATAAGGAACTTAAACAAGTTTGTCCTCATCATGGTTTACCCCAGAATGTGATTCTGCGAACTTTCTACAATGGAATAAATCATGCAACAAGAGGAGGAAGTGATGATATGGCTACAGGATCTCTTATGAAGAAAACTAGTCAAGAAACCTTTAATCTTTTGGAAGATATGACAAATAACAATAGTATGTGGCTAGTGGAGAGAGCCCAAGTAAGTACTACTACTCCTACTCATTCGCATGCTTCATCTACATCTTCTAGTTC